>PVKY010006073.1:0-16427 GCA_004027775.1 Bradypus variegatus
CCTTCCTCGCTCACCACGCAGGCCCTGCACCCACATCCGATGCCCCCTTGGCCCTGACCCATGGGGCAGATGCTCCCAGGCACCTGGACCCCTTAAAGCTGAGACTTCTGTGACCAAGACCCCCAGCCCAGGGGCCCAGCTGTCCTGGGGGGGCCAGGGTGAAGGCGCCCTGCTCCTCCACCAACGCCGTCCCCGTCAGCCCGGTGGGGGCAGCGGGGGTCCTCTGAGGTCAGGGCTGGTGGTCGAGGGCTTGGCAGTCCTGGGAGGGATTCTCAGGGCACCTCTGTCCTCAAGAAGGGCTCTTTGGAGAGGAAAAAAGAACACATTTCAACACCTCCGGATTCTGAAAATGGATTTCTCCCAGGGAAACAGAGATGGAGCATGTTCTCTTCCCTGAGAGGGAGCCAGGAAAACAGCGGGGGCGGGGGGAGGGGAGACAGGCCGCACGCGGATCCTGGGCCCTGGATTCCAATCCTGCCGGCCACCGACCGGCTGCGTGACCCGGCAAGAGGCGGCACCCCTGGGGGGCCCAGCTCGGGTTTCTGTCCTACAAGGCGCCTGTGCTTGTCTCATAAGGGCTGCTTGGGAGGATGTGCCCTGGAGAAGGCCGTCAGTTCTCGATCCCCAGTCCTTCTTCAGGATGGAAAGCCTTCCCAGGACCAGGAGGAGTATTTCTGAAAGACATCCTGAGCCCCAGGAGGGGTGAAGTAGTGGCAAGAACTCTGGGCTTAAAGCCATGCTGTGTAGCCTCTGTGATGTGACCAACCCTCTCTGAACCACAGCTTCCTCTTCTGTAAATTGGGGACAGGGATGTGCACCTTGCAGGGTCCCTGGGAGGATGAATGGGGATGTGGGGGAGGGCCAAGCACAGCCCCTACCCCTGCATGCACACGCATGGAGGCTGGAATTCTGACGATTTAGGTGGGGATGTGCGTGGGCAGGGCCTGTCTGCCCCCGAGTGTGGCCTGCCCTTGCTGCATGCTGCGTCTCTTGCTGGTCTGCTCCAGGGCAAGCCCTGCCACCCAACCTAACCACTTTAAACAACCTTGCTTATGTCAGCATGACTCCAGGGCTGCCTCCTACAGGCAGCCCTCCCTGACCGCCCAACTGGCATCAAAGAGCTCCCTGGCTTTGGCCAGGTCCATGCCTGGTTGTCTTTCTCTGGAGACTTTGTAGCTGCCCCTCTTGGTGCACACCTCAGCTCTCACCTCCTCCTCTCCCTCCTTCAAGACCCATCCTTTAAAAGCCCCTCTCTTCTCAGGGTGCTGCCCGGCTATGGATCTGCCTGTAGCTTCTGAATATTTCAATCACTTGGCTTGGTCTCCAAGGCCTCCAGGTTGGGCCTCTGCTTTCCTTGTTGGCTCTGTCTTCTGCCCAGGGTGTATCTGACATGCCATCATGTCAGCACCACATCAACCACTCTCCGGAATGCCAGGCCCTTCCACGTGCACCAACGTCTATAGGCAGGCCTGTGAGGAGGGCATGATGAGGAGCACGAGCCCGTTTGGTGAGGGAGCAGCCAGGGCTCAGGGCCACTGAGAACATGGCTGCGCTGACTCAGCGTCAGAAATCGAACTCAAGTCTTCTGGCTCCAAGTTCATGCCTGGATACTAAACCATGATTTCTCCGTGGCTGCATCAGCTAGTTCCACCATCTTCTGGAACTCCTTTCCATCTGTCTTCCCAAACCCTGGCTGTCTTCCAAATCTTGGCCCCCTCCTGAGATCCCTCCTTAGGTTACCCCCTCCCTCCTGCAGTCTGCAGCTGCCTTTTACCCATGACCTTGGCTCACGGCGGTCCTGGGGAGGGATGGAGAGTGTGTGCTGGTGGCAGAGATCACTAGCTACCCCCCCAAATCCAGTCTCCTCTTCTTCCTAGAGTAAAAGCCACCCCTGCTTTGAGCTGGGCACATAGCTTCCCATCCATAGACTGAGTTTCTTGGCTTCCCTTGAAGCCATGTGTAACCACTTGGCCAGAAACTTCTTAGAGGGAATAGAGGTGTCTTCCCCTCTCTCTTCCCCCATTCCCACTGCTGGATGGCAGACGTGATGGCAGGAGCTGAGGCAGCCACATTGATTATGGGGGTAGAAGCTGAGAGTTGAGGATCTTGTAGCACCCAGGTAGAAGGAGCCTGGTTGCCGGCACACCAGCCTGGACTGCTTGAGCTCAGCCTATTACATGAGAGGGGAAAAGAAAAGCCTTCTTTCTCATTTAGGCCACTGTTATCTTGGCATTTGTTATAGCAGCAGAAATGTATCCTAATTATACAGCTCCAGGTATAGAAGTTGGTCAACTGACCAAGGACAGTAAAACATGGCTTAGGGACTGTTTTCAGGTATGGGGGCTCTATGGGGTCATTGCTGAGGCATGCCCTTTGGGGTCAGGCAGACTGGACACCCCAGGCAAGTCACATGGTACGTCAGAGGCCCAGATGCCTCTCCTGGAGTTGCAGTGAGCCTTTCCACACGCTGTGCGTGCATTCTCGGCCAGAAGGTCTTTCGTGAGAGCTGTAAGGGGGTACCTTCTACACCCCACCCCTCCCTCACCCCCTTCCCCTTCCTGTGCAAAGAGCCTGCCCCCTTCCACCTCCCCTCCCCTCCCTGCCTCACCACCCCCACCTTTCCCTGGGAGGGCTGGGGGATTTAATGAGCCCAAATGAAAACCTTCAGCTTGTAACAATGAATATTTTCCACAGGACTTTTTTTTTTCGATTAAATTAATGATCTTGGACTCTCTGGCAATGGTTGCGGCAGGGAATTTCCTTTCCAGAAGTTGTTTTTAATTTTGCAGGAAGAAAGCCTCTAGGTTGCCCACATGCCCAGTTGGCCCCAGCTGCCCCGTGAGAAGCAGTCCTGCCTCGAACCGCACGGTGGCTGCCAGGGCTCCGTCGGCAGCACCTCTCCCCTCAGGAGGCTCCAGGTGAGGATAAAGCACCCCGTCCCCCAGCTCTGCACAGGAAGAGGCTACACCTCCCCATCCCTGCTGGGCCCCTCAGCACCTGGACTCAAACACCTGCTGGCATGGAGGGGACCAAGAGCAGCTCAGCCAGGAGTTTCAAGCTCAAAGGATGACCCCAGGAGCGGTGGTGAGGACATGGGGGGCAAGAAGGTGGGCTGTGAGGTTCCCACCTCCATCAGACAGAGCAACCTGTGAGTCCCTTTTAGGAGCCGGGTCTCCCTTTATGCTTCTAAACTGTAGGAAGGCATCCATTGCCCAAGAAACCCCAAAATGTTTGAATGCGTTTGGGGGAGTCCAAGGCCACGCACCCTGTAGAGGGTGAACCAAGGCCCCCAGGGCTCCTGGTGAGTCTGTGGTGGGGATGCCAGGGGAGCCCAGGCTCCAGCGTCCCCATCGGTACCACAGGGGGGTTGGCGACCCCCTCTCCCTGGGTGGGACATTTCTGGGGTCCCAGTGGGGATGAGCCCCCACGGGACCCACTCATCGCCAGCGCCTCTCTTGCCTGACCAGCCCCAATGCAATCCTGTCTGCTGGGTGAGGGGACAGGGGTCAGCCTGAGCCGTGCCCTCAGGGGCGACCCAGCCCTGGGGTGGGTCCAGAGGAAGCAGGGGACATTCCTGAAATTCCTGAACTTCCCGCCAGGGTGGTGGTCCTCAGGTGGGGGTGGGGCGGTCAGTTAAGGCGCCCATCCCATGGTGAGCTGGGGTTGGGCATGTGACCCTCCGTGGGCTGTATCTCGAGTCGTGGGGCCCCAGCTTGGGGACGGGGCCCGCCGAGCCTCCTGCGGGTGAGGCCCTGGGGGTTTGTCGTTTCATTCCTGAGGCTCCGGCTTTTAGAAACCCCAGGTCTGTCCCTTCAGAGACCTGGATGCTCTGGACAACCCCTCTACCTTCCAACTAACTCCTCATTTGCTCAAGGGAGTTGGAGCCTGGGTCTAGAGTCCTGAGGCCTGGAAAGTTCCGTGAGGGGTGGGACTCTGCGGGGAGGACCGTGGGGGGCGGGGTTGCCAGCCTGGCCCTGGGAAAGGAGGAGGGTCTCAGGTGGCTCAAAGGCCCAGAGGCAGGTGAGCTCCGGCGTGGGGGAGGGGAGAGGGGCGCGCCCTGGGGGTGGGCGGGGGGCTGCTTGAGCCCAGCAGGTCAGCAGGGCCACGCCAGGAGGGGCTTGGGACCCCTTTGGGGGCTGCGTGAGCTTCCTGCGGCTGCTGTAACGATGACCACAAACTCAGAGGCTTAAAACGTGTCATTGGACTCGCAGGGGCCGGAGGTCTGCCAGGGCCCCCTGGGCTGAAGTCGAGGGGTCGGCAGAGCTGTGTTCCTTCTGGAGGCTTCCGGGAGAACACGTTCTGTTGCCTGTTCTGGCTCTCGAGGCCGCCCCGTCCTTGGCTCCTGGCCCCCCATCATGGGGACCCAGCCCCTCTCACGGTAGTTTTACCACCTCAGGGCGCCTCTTGCAGGCCCTTGCAGCCCCCGGGCTTTTGCACATGCTGTTCCCTTCCCCCCACTTTTCCTCCAGGACAACTGAGGCCCCTCCATGGCTGGTTTGGGGGGGTTCCCTCCTCCACACTCCTGGCCCGCGCCTGCCCTGCTGGGTGGTTGAAAGCGGGTGCCCTGCCTTTGATGGTGCAGGTTGGGGCCTTTGGCGGCTCCGGGAGCCCACAGACCCTGGGGAGAGCTCTGGGGCCCCTGGCGGGGAGGAGGCGGAGGCAGTCAGCAGGGCAGGAAGGCCCTGGAGGCCCACACAGGGGTCTGGACTTGGCTGCAGCCTTGGGGTGGTCCCGTGGGGCCCCGCGGCGCAGGGATGGCCACTTTCTCACGGTGGGGTCCCATGGGGGGAGCCGGGCGGAGAGGGAGGGCACCCAGCTCGCTCCCGCTGCCTGTGGAGTTTGCCCCGAGCTGCAGCAGCTGGTGGCCCCGGGGAGCCCTGGCGGCTGAGGAGGGGCCCCAGGCAGGGGGGCGGCCCCTCCAGCTGGGGAAATAATAGCAGCACCTTTGGCCAGCCCCACCCTGGGGCCCCTCCTGTCGACACCTCTGCCTGCCACATGGGTGCTGGGACCCACAGATAACACGGGCCTTGCCATCAGAGGGCTCCCAGGCCCTGGGGACACAGATGGTTTCCAGGAACGAGCTAGCGGCTTCCAGGCGCCGGCTGATAAGGGGGTGTGGCGGGTCGGGCTGGTGGGCTCCGGACCCCCCGCCCAGCCCCGCGCGGCCCAGCGCTCTGCTCGAGGGGCTGCACCTGCCATGCCCGCTGCCTTGCGCCCTCAGCCGTCTGTCCGGCCGCTCGTCGCGGTGACAAGACCCAGCACAACATGCTGCAGACACGGGAGGGTTTCCTCGGCTGCGGCGGAATCCTGCAGCCTGGTGCCCTCAGTTGTTATTTACTTAATGTTTTATTTAAGTCAACTTGCTTTTAAAACTTAAAAGCTTATGTGTGACCTAAGCCAGAGCATCTGTGAAATCCTGGTTTTGACGTGCTGGGTATATACGTATATATTTTCAGTGTGCATGAACATAAATAAATATTGAAATAGAGAATTAAAATCTGGGCACCCTTTAAAACCACCTTGTAACATGACTGAATTGTATATGTGAAAGTGGTTAAAATAGGCAATTTTTGGATATATGCTTCCAAAATAAACATTTTTAAAACCCAAAGAATTGTACAGAGTGAACCCCGATGTAAACAATGGACCACAGTAATGATGTAATTATAATAATCATGTTTTGTCAACTGCAACAAATGTACCACCCTAAGGCACATGTTAACACCAGGGAGAACGGTGTGTGCGCAGGGGCGGGGTATATGGGAACTCTGTAATTTCTGTACAAGTTTTCTACAAACCTGTAACTGCTTTAAGAAAACATAAAAATAAAAAATCACCTTGTGACCTTCCTTTGGGAAAATCGGACCTAACTGGCTGGGGAAACTGAGGCTGCGTGTGGGGTGGGGGCCTCCCGCCTGCCCTCCGTGTGGCCGCCTTCTTGCCGGGTGTGGACTTCCGAGAGCAAAGCGATTTGTCGGGAAGGGTCTTCCAATCCCCCTGACCCCTGGCTTGGGGGTCTGCTCTGGCCTGTGCACTCTGAGGCCAGTTGACCCTTCCGGGCTGCCTGGGGCCTCGGGGGGCTCCCGAGCCTCGTGTTTTCAGCCTGTGTGGACTCCCCTCCCCGGGGCTCCTCTGCCTTATCTCCCCTCCCCACCCCACACTCCTGAGTTCATCTCCATTTTGCCTTCCCACAGCTTCCTCTGCATCTGGAAGCCTCACTCTTCCTGAAGACCCCTCCCCGCTCTCTCTGCAGGGCCAAGTCCCCCAGGTGGAGAGCCTGGGCTGATCGGTCCCCTCTGCTGGGAAGGCCCCCAGCCTGCAGCCCAGGCGGAGCGGTGGTGCCTTTTCCTGAGAACTTGTCCCCTGCGGTGGGACTGGCCCGGCCCCCCCACCCCCGGGGCCCTGCACTGTGTGAGGCCAGGCCTGAAGGAGGGGCTCTGCGATAGGGGCCCTGTCTCCTCCGCCCAGCCTGTCCCGCATATGGGAGTGTGCCGTGGGGTCCTTTCCTTTCCTCCAAGTGGGCGTTCGGGCACCAGCTGGGAGACCGCAGACTGTGCTCCTGCACCAGCTTCAGGGGTGGGAGGTGCGGGGGGCATCAGAGCTGGCCGGGGAAGACTGGGAGCTCAGCGGGAAGAAAAGCATTCGAGAAGGAGACACAGCCCCTTCCCGGGACCACCCACAGAAGGAAGGCAGGGGCCGGCTGGGAGATCACCGAGGGCTTCCTGGAGGAGTAGGGGAGGCGCAGGGCACGTATTCGCCCTTCATGGTGCCCGGTGGTAGGGGGGGCGTGGGGCTCCGGTTTATAGATGAGGACACTCTGTGACTCTTCGGTGACTCGCCAGGGCCAGGCAGCAGGACTGAAGACAGCAAAGCCCGAAGTGAAGCTGAGTCTTGGGTGATGCCACCTGTATCAGTTATTTACTGCCGGGTAACAGATGACCCCCATGCCTGGTGGGGCGGGGTCCCCGGACCACGGCCCCTCTCAGCTCTGTTTCTGTGGGCCCGGAGCCTGGACCTGCCTGAACTGGCTGCAGCCAAGACGCAGCCCAGGGCTGGTCGTCGCATCGGTGCCCGAGGTCCCTCAGGGGGCGTGTCAGGATTCAGTCCTTCGCCGGCTGTAGGACCGGGGGCCTCTGTGTGCCTCGCTGGCCTCTCCAACACGGATGCTCACATCATCGGAGTGTGCGAGGGAGAAGGCAATGTGACCGGTGGGACACGAGGCACGGTGTTTTGTAACCTAATTATGGGAGTGACAGCCCATTGCTTCTTAGTTGCGTGCAAGGGGAGGGGACCAGAAAACAGTGTATATTCCAGGGCAGGCACCACCGAAGGTCATCTTTGAAAGCTGCCCCCCCATATGGGGTAAACTGAGGCAGTCATCCTGCTTCCTGCCCTTTGAGGCCGGGCCACAGCTGGCCAGGGGCTCACAGGGGTGGCCAGCAGACAGCAGGGGAGGCTCTGTGTGGCTGCTGCTGCAGTGGGGCATGGCTCATGGTCTGCAGCTGCCCCCCAGGAGGTGCCCCACACCCTGAGGCCCGCTGCCTGCTCCCTCACCCCACCCCGACACCCTTGGCCTACCTCGTGTCCCCCACGGCTGTCTTGGCTGTGGGCTGTGCGGGGACCAGCTTGGTTGGGGGCCAAGAGCACGTCCCCCCCACCCAGTGCCTCTTTCCAGGACAGTGGGGGAAGGCTTGGGAGGAAGTGACCATTTGTTCTTCAAATGTTTTGCAATTTTCCTGGAAATGCAAGTGACCCCAGGGGCTGGGCTGCTGGGCTGACCTCGGTCGCTACTTTGGCGACCCAGACTGGGGATGTGGCACCTCCCACTGCAGCCTTTCCAGGAACTGGCTGTCGGGGGCCCGGGCAGCAGGGGAGAGCGCTCAGGACCTGGGGAGTTGGAGAAGGCAGACAGGGCTTCTCCAGCAGACTGGTCCCGTGTCACCCTGCTTATAGGATTTTTTAGACCTGCCGGGCCTCTCTGTGTCTCCATCTCCCTGAGCTGCTCTGTTCTCCAGATGGCGAGGGCAGCCACACACTGGGGGGTTTGACAGGTCCCCTGCCACCCAGCTGGGTGACCTCAGCAGCTTCCCTCACCTCTCTGGGCCTATTTCCTCTTCTGTAGGATGGACTGTTGTGGGGTCACCTGAGATCATGGGTATAAAGCCTTTCCTCAGGACCCCCTTGTTGCTGCCCCCAGCACACACCAGCTAAGGAAGCAGGCAGTGCGGAGCGCCTTTCCTGGCCCGGGGGCCTGCTCTGGGCCACAGGGTCTCCCGCTCTGCCGGGCTCCGGGCTGGCTGCCCTCCTGGCTGGGGTTGAATTGCTCCGGGGCCCAAGTGCCCCCCATCTGTGCTCCCCTCCACGCTCTGAGGGAGCTGGCCAGGCAGGTCAGATGGGGGGCTGTCCAGTGGCTTCTGACCACTGCCCCTCTCTCCACCCAGCACCTCAGGGTGGGAACAGGAGCCTCTGCTTCCTATCCCAGGTCCCACCCCTGCCCCGTCCTCGGCCCCTCCAACCCACCCCGCCCCCCACCCCTCTTTCCTCCTCCCCGTGGAGCTCGTCCTGGCCTGGGTCTGGGTCTGGGGCCACCTCCCAGCCTGGCACTCGCCGAGGCCACTTTCTGCCATCGCGGCCTCTTGCTGTCCCTCCAGCCTCTCCCCGCCCTGCCTGGGCTCCATCCTCTGAGACCCTTCTCCTCTCCCTGCGCTTGCTCCCCTTTGCTGGCCACTGGCCCCATCCCCTCCCATCCCTCCCTGGGCTCCCACACCGCAGAGTCTCCCTCAGGGTATCCCACAGGCAGATCTCCCCTCTCCCCCTCCCAGAGCCCACCCCTGCCCCTCCTCTCCTGCCCTGGACCCCAGCTGGCTGCTTCCCACCTGCCTTTGAAGGGGGCCCTTGGCCCCAAGGCCTTGGCCGTACCCCTTATCTTGGGAATTGAAGTGCAAACTGCTTCCCAGGTGTATGCGCCAGCCCACTAGCTGTGCCCCCGTCACCCGCCCCCTCCTTCCATGGCAGCAGGAGTTTCACCCCCATGCTCCCCCCCACAGCGCCGTGTGGCCCCGTGACGCTGCGTCCTTCTGGGTTGGGGCTTTGAAGGCAGATGAGCCCCTCCCTGTCTTCCTCCCTCCAGCTGCACCGTGAGGTGGGGAGCCCCCTGGACCTGCCCCAGGTGGGGGCCACGACAGCGGGCGGGGAGGCCCATGGCTCACCTCTCGGGGTGGAGCTCCGAGTTCAGCCCGCACTTACAAGTGAGAGAAACGTCTGTTAGTTTAGGTCATGCTCATCTGTCACCCAGAGCCACACGTGTGCTGCCCATAAGGCAGGGTCGCTGTCCCCGGCCCAGGACCCTCCCACAAGGCAGATCCCGTCCTAACACCCAACCCCGCAAGTCCCCTGCACCCTCCGAGGGGTGGGGGGCCTGTGCTCAGACCGCCGGGGCCATTGCTTCCCCCCAGGCCTGATCGATCTGACAAAAAGGACTGGGAGCCCTGCTTCTGGGACACTTTCCCCGCTTCCCTCCCTCGGATCTTCTCGGGGCCCCTCGGCCCCCTGTAGAGCCCCAACTACAACATGAAGCCATTCAACAAACCTCCGTTGAGCACCTCCAGTGTGCCAGGCCTGAGCTGGGTGCTGGGGGACACAGTGGTGAACAGCATGGGACCTGGCACCCTCTGGGGTGGCTGTTTATTACTGGGAGCCTCTGCCAGAGGCTGGGAATTCCCAGGGGCCGGGCTGTCCCTGGTCCATCTCTGCACCCCAGAACACTGGAAGGTCCCTGTCCATCCTTGTAGGACACCCAGATAGTCAATACCTGGGTTGGAAGGAAGCCCGAAGCTCTTCAGATCCAATCTGTAGCTTGGGCTTGAGTGCCCACTGTGCCCTGATGAACGGGGGCCTGCACGGGGATGGGGTACCCCTCCTTCACACTCTTGGGCAGCTCTTTCAGGGACTCCTTCCTTCACGGAGCTGCTGGGGCTGGAGGCCACTTCCCCTGGGCCAGCCCTGGCTGACCCCCAGCTCCAGCCCCTGCCTGCAGCCTGCACCGGGGGTGAAGGTCAGGAAGCCAGCTGGGCCAGAGCTGGCACACAGCAGAAGCTCCAGCAGGCCTGGCCCTGGGGAGGTGGCCGGGAGCTCCCAGTCTCTAGCCACAGGGGAGTGGAGGCCAGACGATTTGGTGAAATTGTTTCCTGCTAAAACTCATGAGTTGGGCCAGTTGGCTCAACCTGCCCAGACGTGGAAGGGAAGTGGAGAGGGCAAGAGCCGGGCTGGCTGGTACCTAAGGGCCCTTCTCCCTTCCCCAGGGAGGCTCAGGCCCTTGGCTGGGTCTCAGCTCTTAGCTCTGAGCTCTGAAACTGGGCACAGCTCCTCTGACCACCAGGGGCTCTGCTGGCTGTGGGCCTATTGTGTGCTGTGGGCCAGAGGGGAAAAGACCTGGTTCTGCCTGTGGGATCTCAGATTTGTGTGGGTGGGGTTACACATGTGCCCACACTTGAGCGATGACACGTGATGGTTGACGGAAGCCTCACAGAGCTCAAAGCAGGGCTCACAGGCTCTGGGATATGTGGGCCAAGGATACCCAGGGAGCCAGAGCAGCCAGGCAAAGCTCATGGAGGAGAGGGCACTGACAGATGGGTAGGAGTTTGCTCTGCGGATAAATGGAGGAGGGCCGTCTGGGCAGAGGGAACAGCACGTGTTGGGTGTTGGGGATTTGGGGAATGGCAGGCAGTTTGGTGTTGGAGCAGAGTGAGAGCGGGAGGAGAGGGGAGACCAGCAGACCCCAGCCCAGCCCTGGGGGGCCCCCCACCAGGGCAAGCGAAGACCCTGGGCCCCATTTTGGGGCTGTGGGCAGCAGGCAGCCAGGGAGAGGGATGGGGGCAGAGAGGAGGAGGGTCAGTGGCAGGGCACGGATGGAGGAAGAGCGGCCTCTGAGGAGGGACCTTGGGCCAGGCCTGGTGTGGGCTGAGGACATGGTGCCCCCTCTATAGGGCAGGGGTCACACTCAGGGTGGCCTGCGATCTGGCGCTTTACCCCCAGGCTCTGGGGCTTCCACGTTGTCACTGGGGCCCAGTGGCCTCCATGTCGTGAGCCAGACTCGGACCTTCTGGTGTTTACGGTTGGCAAAATACAAAATACAACTTCCTGTTTTTAAGAGAAAAGGATTAAAGACACTTATTAAAAAGCCTTTTGAAAGGCATCAAAAGACTTCCTGAATGTCAAATAACTCTTACGAAAGAGCCATTTAATGATTTAGGCTACATGAATGAGAAACATACCGGCAGGGCCTCCCTCAGCTTGTGCAGGGCTGACGGAGCCAGGGGCCTTGGTGGCCGCGGGCAACGTGGACCCAGGGGACCTGAGGAGGCTAAAGATAGCCCTGAGGGCTGGGGGGTGAGCAGGGGTGGGGGGTCCTGACCTCCTGCCTCAGCATCTCCTGATGCCAGCAGCTCCCACCAAACCATCACCTTCCCCTGGGGGCCACTCCCAACACCAGTCCCCCTTATTCCGCACCAGCCTACCCCACCAGCCCCAAAACCTGTCTGACCCGTCTGCCTCCAAATGGCCCTGGGTCTGGTGCTCTTCACCTTTCCAGCTCTGTCCCCTCGTCCTTCCTCCCCTGTCCCCCAGGCCTCAAAGCCGCCCTCTCCCCCATCCATCCCCCACTGGACCGCCACTGCCACCTCGCTGGTCCCTGTGCTGTACTCGGCTTGTGCCTGGCTCCGGGGGGTGCTCTTGGGGCCAAGGGGGCCTGTGATGTGCTCCCCAGGTGTCGTCCTTGCGGGGTGGCCCCAGGGAGCCAATGCACTGCAGATCTTGGGTTAATGGGGTCCAGAGCTGCAGATGCAGACCCCAGTTCCAGCCCCGAGGACCCCATCCCCTCCGTGTCACAGTGAGAGCCTCTGCCCGATTTCCTCCCGGAAACCCAGGTGCCTGGATGGAGCCCCTGGCCTGGCTTCGAAGGTGGGTCCTCGCCTGGCCCGGTTTGGCCCGCTGAGCAAGGGTCCCACCGTCTCCCGCAGACCCCGGGCCTGGGCCCTGCCACCCCACAGTCCTCCCGGACTGCCCCCGTGTGTGAATATTTGCTCCTTGGGTTCTCTCCCAGCTGGGCATGACGTGGCTTAGGCAGCTATTAGACACTTCGCCGGCTCCCGGAAAATGCCAAGGAATTCTTGGAATAAGGCAACGATGAATAAAGTTGCCTGGAAATGAGGCTCTGGGGCTGAATATGATTAGTCCTCATTTAGAAGAGAAAATTGGCCTGTTACCTTTGAGGTGAGACGAGGTTTTCAGTTTCTTCGATGAGAAAAGATGCCAAAGGCCGGCGGTGTGAAGGCGGCCCACGACGAGTCATGGCTCGAAACGGAGTAGGGCTGGGGCTGAAATCACTCCCGCGAGAGGCTTGCACACCTTTGGGGGCTGGATGGGGGTGGGGAGGGGTGTGGTGGGGCCGCTGGGGGTGGGGTGCCTGGCCACTTCCCCTGCGATGGCAGTCGCAAAGCCACCGACATGCTGAAACCTCCGTGGGCGGCCACGGCAGCTCTCTGTGAGCACATCGGAGAACGGGTGTCCATTACCGACCAGTTTCCTGGGGCCGCTGTAACCAATTGCCACAAACTTGGTGGCTTCACACAACAGAAATGCATCCTCTTCCCCTTCTGGGGCCTGAAGTCTGAAAATCCATTCACCAGGCTGACCAGAGGGTGTGGGCAGGACGAGCTCCCCTCAGAGGCTCCGGGGCTGGCTCTTCCCACCTCTTCCAGTTTCTGGCGGCCCCAGATATTCCTGGTCTCTCAGGGTGTGAGTGCTCCCCCAGCCTCGCTCCTCTGGGGCCACTGTGACGGCAGACATGGCCCACTCAGACCCTCGGGATCACCTCCTCATCCCAGGAGCTGTGACTTGATCTCAGCCACAGAAACTTGACCGTACAAGGTCACCCTCTCAGGGCCTGGCCTCTGGGGCCACTAACCAGCCCCCGCAGGGCCCTGCCCGGTCCTGCCCCCATGTGCTCCTCAAGCCTCTTGGCAGGGGGTCCCACCCCTCCCAGGGCCTGGCAACAATAGGTGCCTAATAAATGCTTGCAAGGAAAGAGTGGCCACTCCTAACCCAGAGGCCTGTTAGGAGGTGCCTCTCTGAGCAGCCTCCGGGCACCCCTCTCCGGTGGGCAGCAGAGGTTTGGGGTGGTGGGAGGGGGGATGTGACAATCCCGCCCCACAGCCCTCGGCTTTCTGAGAGAGCCGCCTTGGGTGAGCGGGCTTCCTCCTTCATCCGGCTCCTTCACCCCCCAGAAGCTTTCCACAGTGACACATTGGACATGTCTTACTTTGATAATCGGAACTAAATGTCCCAGTGCAAAATCTCTGAAGCCTGAGGTCCTGTGGTAGCCGGGACCCACTGAGCGCCTACTGAATATGGTTGGCTGGTTTGGCCCCTTCAGTCGGGCTTGGACAAGACCCGCACAGACAACTCCCAGGCTGGGGTGGGGGGCAGTGGTCCACACACAGCAGCGCACGCCCACCCTCCTCGCTCACTCAGACCCTGCCAGGGGCCTCTCCGGGGTCCCTGCCCAGGTCCCCGACTCTGCGGCCATCTCTCCTGACACTGGCCTCCTTCCTGCTGCCCTGGCCTGGGGTCCCGCCTCCCCCCCACTCCTGTCCTTCTTTCTCTGCCTTGACCCTCTCGGGTGCCCAGTGACCCCCCGGCCCCTGATCCTGCGTCTGACGGACCCACCTTGCCCCCTGCAGATCGTTGGGCAGGGCTCTCAGCCACTCTCCCCCCAGTCCCTTTCTGGGGTCAGCAGCCACGGCAGTCACAGCCGCAGATGGCTCGTGCTAGGACCATGGGCCCCGGCGTCAGAAGGCTGAGTTCAAATCCCAGCACTTCCACTTTCCAGCTCGGTGACCTGGGGCCATTCACGGGCCTCATCTCACCCATCTGCAAAGTGGGAGACACTAGGGATGCCCGTTGCCGTGGGATTTAAACAGACAAGGGCCTCATCTGTCTTGGCTTCCATTACCGACTCAGCCTCTCTGAGGCTCCTCTGGTGGATGGGTGAGCTCTCAGGACGGCTGGGTGACGGCGGAGATGAACTGCATCAATATCTGTAGAGGGCCGAGAGTAACTGCTCTGCACATGAGGGGTTTTCTTTCATTGTTGCTGTTTTAATTATGATTACCAAAGGAAGCAACACTCGGGCAGGGCTGGGGGTTGAGTCACGTCCCCACAAAAGGCACGGTCAGCTCCCAACCCTGGGTCCTGCGGTGGGGGGACCTGCTTGTAGACCTCATTAATCGAGGCGTGGCCGCAGCTGAAGCCGGGGGGCCTTAACCCATCTGGTGGAAGTCCCTGCAAACAGAGGGCAGGGGAGGCGGAGGAGAAGGCCGGGGGGGCAGCCGGAAGCTGGAAGAGAGAGAAAACACTGCCACGTGCACCACCACGAGACCAAGGGTGGCCGGTGGGCAGCCCCAGGGCCACGGTCTTCGGGGAGAAAGCATCACCTTGTTGACGCCCCAGTTTTGGACTTCTCACCTCAAAACCGGGAGCCAATACATTCCAGTTGTTTTAAGCCGACCCACGGCATGGCATTTGTTTTAGGAGCCAGGAACCTACGACAGGCAGCAAGCGGGAGGAGGGTCTCAGAGGACCCGGGGCTTCCGGCCCCTCGTGGGCCTTGCCATGGCAGTCAGGGCGGCCAGGGGCAGGGGGAAGATCCAGCTCCGTGTGCGGGTTCTGTCCCCGTCCCCCACCTTCTGACCCAGGGGCTGATTCCGTGGGACGACCTCCGCACGCAGAGAGCAGGCCAGGGGCGTGAGGGACACGGACGCCCAGTCTTCAGTCAACCACCAGGGAAGGGCCGGGAAGGCAGTGGGGCTTGGCCCTCGTCGGACTTACCAAGGGGCCCGATGCCTGACTTTGACAATGGGTCCGCGGGTGGGTGGATGGGTGAATTGGCCGGTGGACGGATAGATGGGTGAGGGGATGGGGGGATGGCCTGATTGGGGGGTGCCTCGAGGGCTGGCTGGGTCTACACATGGCTGGAGCAATGGACGAGTGCACTGTGGATGGATGGTGGCTGGTGGCTCGATGGACGGATCCAGGGATGGCCGGGGGGACTGATAAGTGGCTGGATGACTGGATCAACGAATGGACAGAATGACAGACTGATGGGTGGATGGAAGCACAGATAGTTGGATGGATAAATAGACACAATCGACTGAATCAATGGATAGTTAATGGCTGGCTCTACCAATGAATAGATGGATTGAGGTATGCAGGACAGAAGGACGGATGGAAGTATGATGATGACAAGAGGACAGAAGGATGGGGAGACGTCTGGAGCTCCTCAGCTTCCTGCACTGGACAGTAGGGTGGAATGGAGAGTGTAAGGAACAAGTGGCCCTTCCCAGTCCCTGGAGGACCTCACCCAGGACCCCCGGGACCCAGGGCTGGGACAAGCCCACCCCTCACACCCTGCAGCCCACAGAGCTGAGCCCCCATTTCCTGGGGCTCAGGGGGCTTCCTACTGGGCAGCTGGTGGCACTGAGTAATTCCCAGCTTTCTTAACTCTTTGTTTGCCAGATTCTTCAAGAGTCAGGCAGGCTGGGAGCTCGGACATGGGGTTAATAGGACGGGAGGGGCTGCGGACTGCAGGTCATCCTGGGAGCAGGTGCAGGAGGGTCACCCTGAGGCAGACAGCCTAGCTGCTGCCCAAGGCTAGCCCAGCATGACCCCCAAGAATGCCAGTCAGACTCTTGGGGGTGGGCTAGGGTTGGCCTGGATGACTGGCTGTCTTCCCACCCGCCCTGTGACTGGCCAGTGCTTCCCCTTGCCCAGACTTGGGGGGCTGGGTCAGGAGGTCCGACTGGGCCCGTGGGAGCCAGCGGGGGTGGGGTGCTTTGGAGAAAAATGGAAGCCTCCTGTCCCCTCCCTGACACCTCGCTGGCTCACCCTCTGCTCTGATCCAGTGGGCAGCAGGCGGGGGAGCCACACTAAGATTTGGGGTGTGGCACCGAGGCTGCTAGACGCAGGGGGCCTGCGTCCAGGCCCTAGGGGAGCCCCAGCTCCTGCTAATGGGCTGCCCCCTGCCTGTTTCCCTCCTACATGCAAGCTCACGTGCTCTACCAGTGCACCCCACATCACCCTACCCCTCCAGACCCACTCCCTCCTCTGCACACAGCCTGGCAGCAGCCACCCCCAGGCCCCCACATGGGCCTCTGATGCCCCTCTGGTGGCAATGACCCACGCCCATGCACCTCCACACATGCAGTGCCGCCAGACACGTCCCACTCCCCACCCCCTACATGGGTCCCTGAGCCAGGCCACCTGCTGCAGGTGCCGTCCCTGTGCCTCGGGCCTCGGGCACTACCCTGCTGCACCCCCTCTTCCCTTGAGCTGTGCCCTCCTGAGGGGCCGCAGCTCTGCTCCACACGTGC
>PVKY010006074.1:0-16449 GCA_004027775.1 Bradypus variegatus
TTCTTCTACGGGGTAGGATTATGTGTTACTGTGTTTTGTTTGTTTATTTTACTTTATTTCCCCCCATTTTTCTACACTAAAATATTTTACTTTGATAATCAGGGGGGAAAAGTCATTATTTGTAGAATGTCCCAGCCGTATCCTGATTTCAGACTCGGGTTTGAGTTGCAGCTCTGCTGTGTGTGACAGTGAGTGTGACAGGTCACTTAAGCTGCCTGTATCTTCCCATAACTTTGAAATGGGAATCCACATAGGGAGCTGCTGTGAGTTACATGAGTTAAAATTGCAAAGCTCTTAGAACAGTGCCTGGTGCTGTGTAAGTGCTAGAAAAGGGTTAGCTATTTCCCTTATTATTCTAGACTAATAGACCCATTTTGATTCACTGCTTCCTCGTGAAGCTGTGATTTCTGCTCCCTGGGATGGAGCTCTGTGTGGTTCCCTGATCTGGGATGGCCTGTGACAGGCCCCTTCTCATGTGGGTCCCCTCTGGGCTCTGCTGCACCTTGGAGGCCCCACGTCACTCTCTGGGTGGATCTTACTCAACCTCCAGGCCGGGGCTGCGCTCTGTGATCAGGTTGGAGTTGGGAAACCCAGTTAGGCCAGAGAGCAAACAAGCGGTGTATTGCGATATCATGAGACCATCTCAGAGAGGAGAAAGCGATTATATTTTAACCAGAAGGAAATGAGTTTGTGTCAGGGAACTAGTCCATGTGGCAAAATCTCACTAAAATCTTGTTACAGTCAGTGTTTTCTCAACAGCAAACAGATAAGTAGGTTCCGTGTTTACCCCGCACCACAACCACCCTGATCTCTAAGGAGGTTCTACCAAGATCCAAAATAATTGCTTCACAAAACATCGCTGTCTCTGCAGCCACTGGGGAGGAGCGGAAAAGGCTCGGGTCAGGAAACCTGGCTTTTAGTCTTCCTTTTCCTCTTAGTAGGTTGTTGCTTCTAGGTTACTTCGAGGTATTTTTGTGGACCTTGGTTTGATTTACAGAGATCGAGAAGATTGTAATAGGATAGTTTGTGGGGAGAACTGGAAAAATGCATTTGTAATAGCACTGCATGAATGCAAATTATTTGTAGCATTAAATGAAAAGATGGATCCTATGTTAAATAAGTACCAAGAGGCTATGGCAGATGTTTGTACTGCTCCCCAAAATCCACATGTTCTCTGCTGTGTCCCAGCACCAGTCCTAGCCATAGGTGAGTGGAAGTCACCTATGTGACTACCTGGCAAAGCATTTAAGAGCCAGAACTTACCTTCCTTCCAGTTTCTCTCTTTCCTTGGCCTGATGACTGTGAAGACCATGTGTTGGCATCTTGGTGTGTCCACTAAGCCAGGTCTCTGAGTAACTCTGTAGAGCAGAATACTTGCTGACAAGTAGCATGGGTGAGAAATAAGCCTTTGTTGATTAAACATTGATTAAGCCCCTGAGATTTCAAGATTAGGTTGTTATTGTACTGGACCCTGATCTGCCCTGACTAGCACAAGGGCCAAATGAGTACAGATGGATTTTGCTTCACAAACTCACTCGTAAAAGAAATGTAACGGTGATTTACTGAGGTTGAGTTTCTGGAGCCCTAAATTGCCTTCCTAGACACACCATACAGCCATTTCTCCCTGTGGCTGAGTCACCCTTGGGTCAACTCCAGGGAAGAAGCCAGGCACAGGACCCCAAGCCAACTTACCTTTTCTAATCTAGGAGAATCTGCCCACTTCCCCAACAGTCTATGCTTTATGCACTTCCTGCTCTCTGTCAAGCCCCCATCCCACCCCACTTAGCATATTCCTTCAATGAATTTAAACTTTTTTTGAAAGGGGGTGGGGTTGGGGATGTAGCGGGGAGCCTATCTAAACTTCTGCTTAGTTCTGGATCATAAACACCCCGAGATGAGGAAACATAAAAGCCCAGCTACCTTCTTAGATCAGGGGTGGTTAAATGCCCAAAAAACAAAAAGAACACATTCATATCTCAATAAATTATCCTACCACATGGGTGACTGCTCATGCTGAGAAGGAAAATAGGCTGAAATCTGCCATCATTCTCTCAGTTTGTAAATCAGGTGGAAAAATAACACTATGCAAATTAGCACTAGCTCACAGACCAAGGTCTTGAGAGAATTTAATCTGGGTGAGTCACAAGGAAGTTGGCCAATGAGCCATGAAAACACGTGGGCCCAGCCTGACCCCTATGGCAAGCCCCTGAGTTCACGTCCTTCTCACCTCCACATGTCGATGCCTATGTGACAGGCAGTAAGCCGAAGTTCAAGCACATTTAAACATAAATATACTCTAGGAAACCTTGGATTATTAGAGGACCCAGGGTATGGATTTTTAAGGCCCCTGCTTTATCTTTGGTCCTCTCTGATCACCACCTTTAGGCCACATTTCTGCTTTTTGCTCTTAAGAAAATGGTAACAGATACATATCCATCCAATATCAACGCCATTTCTTAATAGTATGTGTGTAAAACATGTATTTGTTTTAAGATTCTGTAGTTGGAGAATGAAAAGAACCAAATTGTGACATCTGAATGAATCAATATTGTGTCTTTTGCAAGTAACATGTGTTAGTGTTTTATCAAAATGTTGGTAGGAGTCTGACAACGAAATGACTGCTGACTCAACTTTGACTTTTTTAACCAACCAAATAACATTTTTTATTTTGGCTACACGGAAGATATAGAAGCCACATAAGAGGCCCTGGGGAAGTTTTTTGTGCTGTCTACGGCAAGTATAGAATTGCACAGAGTCCAAAATCCATCAGAGCAATTTTCAGGTCATTGCCAGAGCCTCAAGGGCTTTATTTACTCATGATTCTGCAGCTCAAACTCAGGGTTTCCGCACTATTGCTATTTTGAGCCAGATAATTTTCCATTGTGTGGGTTAGTGCTGTGCATTATAGGAAGTTTAGCACCCCCTAGCTCTCCCCCTCCCCCAACTAGGACAACCAAATTGTCTCTGGACATTGCCACATGTCCCCTGGGGAGTGAGATGGCTCCTGGTTGAGAACCACTCACCTACACGACTGGGGAGGCAAAAGTCCTATGGAAAGAAATTGTCTACATCTGTGGGACTCCTGCTCAAAATCAGGCTGAGGGGCTCCCGGGACCAGGGCTAATATTTAATGTTTCCAAAAACATGTGTGATACAGATTCCAGTGGATATTGGCATGTGCCCTGTAAAGGGAAGGTTTGAGAAAAGCTCTCTGAAAAAGAGGCTTGACTGTGGGACTTCTCAGAGCCTTTACTGTCCTCATTCACACTGTGATTCTATAAGAGGGGTTAGCGTTTGCAGCTCCTTCCACATTTCTTTGTGTGGAACCAGTGATTTTCATTAGCTTTTTGATGCTTAGGGCAAGAGTTGGGAAACTTGACTCAGGGCTCCAGTGTGAGGAGCCAGAGGGCCATAAATGGACCAGGTTGTGAAAGGCGTGTTGAGTGGTGATGAAAAGCCAGGTCTGGGAAGCTTTTCAAACCACTGCTCTGAGGCTGCCACTTACCAGCCAGCTGACCTGGAGCTAGCTTCTCAAATCTCTCTAAGTCTGTTTCCTCCTCTGCAAAGGAACAGTGGACTTGCCTGCTGGGTTGTTGTAAAAGATTAAATGAGCTTATGCTGGTGAACTGCTTTACAAAAGTTGCTGGCCCAGTGTAAGAGTTCCAAAACTGTCATCCATTATTAATGGGTGTGAGGGAGCAAGGAGGGCGGAAGCAATGAGTGATGGAGACAGGAATGACAGGGTGGGGTTCGGAGAACCCGGGTCCAGGAGCCAGAGAGAAAGGGTGTGGCAGCCCAGAGCTGAATCCAGCTGAGCACCCAGGCATTACCTGCCGCTGGGCTTTCATGGTTTTGTAGGAGCTTGGCCAGTTGGAGTCACATAAAGGGTTCAGTCTGCAGCCAACTTCCAGAATTTGGGATGGGATTGAGCAGCAATACTCTCTTTCCAGCCAAATACCATTCACTTCCCTGTGCTCCCAGGCATGGGAAAGTGGCTCCTTGGGAGATTCCCCTTGGACTTGGTTCCCTGTGACAGCAGTGCCCCCAAATGAGTCTGTTCCGTGGCTCCATCAGCTACAGCTGCCAATGTCTGAGAGCTGCCCTAACCAACTGCAAAACGGGGGGTTCAAAGAACGGAAACTTCTTCTCTCCCAGTTCTGGAGGGCAGAATTCTGAAATCAAGGGTCCGCGAGGCTGCAGCTCCTCCACTGGCTCTAGAGGAGAATCCGTTCTCAGCGTCTTCCAGCTTCTGGAGGTCCCCACATTCCCTGACTTGTCACCGCAGCACATCCCTGTCAAGTCACCACCCCCTCCTTGTGTGCTTTCTCCTCATCTTGACTCACTAGGGTCAAGCCCCATGAACTGCATTTAGGGCCCACCCAGATAATCCGGATAAGCTCCCCCTCCCAAATCTCTAACTTAATTGGTTGCCATCAAGTGTAATGTTGACAGGTAACTAGGATCAGGATGGGGGGGTTCTATTTTTGGGGAGAAGGGAGAGGGTTGCCGTTCAAACCCTTGCGCCCCCGAACAATTCAAGCTCTGGAGCCGTCTTGTCTCCCACAGCATCCCTGGGCACTTCGGAGTCACCCTTCCAAGCCTGGCCCCCACAGGAACAGCCCCAGCGGTGTCCACGCAAAACACACCTCGGCCACAAATTTAAGCCCCTGAGGTTCAGATGGGGAAGCAACCCTACATGATCACACCTCGTAGCCACAGCAAAACACCGTTTCACTATCAACAGCTCCTAGCAGGCCTGTATTCATTGCCTGCGGCCACTGAAACAAATCACTACAAACTTGGTGGCTCAGAGCAACACAATTTTATCCTCTTGCCATTCTGGAGGCCAGAAGTGTGGGCAGGACTGCATCCCTGCTGGAGGCTCCAGGGGAGAATCTGTTTCCATGCCTTTTCCAGCTTCTGGTGGCTGCCTGCATTCTTTGGCTCGTGGCCCCTTCACTCCAAACTTTGCTTCTGTCATCATGTTGCCTTTTCCCCTTTTGTGTCAAATCACCCTCTGTCTCCCTCTTGTAAAGTCACTTGTGATTACATTTAGGGCCCACATTTATTATAATCCAGAATAATCTCCCCATCTCAACTTCCTTAACTTAGTCACATCTGCAAATCTCTTTTCCCACATAAAGGCACAGTCACAGGTTACAGGGATTCAGACATGGATATCTTTTTGGGGGAACCATTACTCAGCCCACCACAGGGCCTCTCTGAGGAACTGTAAAACAAGCTCCTGCCTCCTCCCTGGCAAGCAGAACTCAGGTAACTGGGAGTTTTAGCAGGAATTGCAAATAACTCTTTGTCATCCTTCCTCATATGAGTCCCAGAAATCATGTAATAATAAATCACATGAACACATATTTATTCACTTTAATCCTCATTGAAATCCCATAAGACTTTGAGATGGGGCAAGGCGCAGAGACGTTGTCTAACTTTTTTTAGGTCAGACAGCCTTGAGTGGCATAGACTTGGGGAGGGGAGCTGCCTACCCCAGCCACCCCTCACCAGATACAGCGTCATAGCCACCTGTCACCTACCCCTAAACTCGAGCTTTGATTTGAGAGCTCTCCAAACCAGATATCCTTCAGGACCAAGAGCCAGACTCAGAAGGGAGCTTTCCCCTTCCTGGGAAGCAAAGAGAAGAAATGAAGAGCAATTGGGGAGCTTGCTTTGGAGGCCAACAGATCTCTGCTGCTGGGCTCACTAGCTTCGGCTGGACTTTCCTTGGCCTCCAGGACCCAGAGATAAACCGGTGAGGGGGCTGATGACAGAAAGGGAGGCAATGGAAACATGCAACCTCTGTGTCCTGGGGGTGGAGGCGGTGGGGAGACGCAGTCAGCATGCCGTGGCCTATCTAGGACGACGTGCGCGGGCATTTTGATGATGATTCAACCCGTTCTGCTGAAGGGGCATTTTTCGGGGAGAGTTGGTCATTCCGTAGTGAACATATGCAGCCGGCAGGAGCTCAATGCTCAGGTCTCAGAAATAAAGTCCATTTAAATGGGGAACGCTGGATAGTCATTTCCAAAAGCCCTTCTTGTCCCCAGTCACTTCTATTTATTGATATTGGTGCAATCTTCTCCCGCTTAGGAACCAGGTAGGAGAGTCAAGAAGTCCCATTAGATAAGGCCTCTGACTTCTCTAAAATAATGTGCCTAAAAGTGGCATATCAGCAAATATTTCTAGATTGCAAATTGCAAAATTGCCTGCCAGAGGCAGATTTACCATGAAGCTGATAAAGCTTCCCATTCAGGTTCCTCCCTCCTCCACCAAGTGCTGGGAGCTATAGAGTATTCTAGGTGGAGAAGGGAACCAGTTTGCATTCAAGAAGCATTTTTTCTATTTAACTATCAAATCTCAGAAGAAAGGGACCTAAATCTTCAAGGCACCAGTAGTTTGTTGATTTCTTTGCCCATTCTTTTCATACCTAATTTTTTATTCATACTTCTGTACTCTTTTTCTTAAAGAAGGCCCCCCAAATTGTATAGGCTTCAGGCCCCCAAAGACCTGGGTCCCTCTGGGTCACAGGATAAATAGAACACACAAAGGAAGATTTCTCAAACTTGTCAACACTAACTCTGAGAAAATGTTCTTTCTAAAACCAGTGTCAAGGACGAGAACATTGAAACAGATATACAGATTTAATTTGAAAGCAAAGTACCATAGAGGCTCTGTCTTCATAACAGTTTACTTTAGGGAATTCATAAAATGAGTAAGATCAACCTTATGAATTCTATTTTAACAAAGTTCTAGTGTAATTCCCATATTCAAGAAAAATTTTCCCCCAAGCATTAGTGCTGGTGTTTTGGAGTGTGGTAGAGTTTCTGCAGCTGCAAATTTGTTCAGGCGTCTAAGAATCAGTTATTTATAGAGCCTTTACTGTGTGCAGATCACTTGCCACCAATACTCGGGATTGCGAAAGAAATCCAAGGTAGGTCCTTGCCCTCAGGAAACTTAGGGTTTAGTTGGGAAGAAAACACGTGCCTCTGAAATCTTTAACTGTTGCTCCATCTCTCTTCTGACACTGTGGCAGGATGAGCAGTAACCTAAGTTTCCAACAAAGAGAATTTTGCCTGAGTGCCCAACAGCCCCACTCCCAGCAGGTTGCCACAAGCTTCTGCGGGTGGCAGGTGACAGGTCAGGGTTGGGGGAATCCCCATCACACCTCTCCACCTTGCATGGCCCCTCCAAGAATTGCTTAGGAATGAACAGCTCCAGGAACTGAGCAGGGGTTCAAACAATGAGAAAATAATTAGTGGATTATCACCAAATTCTCCCCACCACCCCACCACCCCCTGGGGACCTCGGTGTGAGCTCTTAAAACAAGGAGAGTGTCATTTCTCATGACAGCTTCATAACCAGTGGAATTTAGCAAAATATGAATTCTGTGGCATGAAATTTAAATAGCTATGCTTGAGCAAACTTGACATCATTGTTTTGGGAAGGAGACTCATGGCCAGAAGCCAAAGGGAGACTATTTATCTCAGTGGAAAGGGGAAATGTTATTTTCCAAGATGGGTTTAGTCCATCCTAACTCAGGAGATGGAGAAGTTTAAGAGATGACGCAGTGGGGAGAAAGGAAGGATGGGAGGTGAGGTTTCTGAGAATTTTAACATTATGACAAACTTGTGACATCCAAAAGGCATGCAAGCCAAGCCAAATTCTCTTATACTGGGCTTGAATAATCCTGTTCCCCTTTTATGAGTCCCGTGAACTATCTTTCCAGAAAAATACTGAGGCTAATTCTCATAAAGCTGCACATGTGCTATCAGTGAGATAAAAAAAACACATTCATTCATTCACTCAACAAATATACATTGAGCATCTGTTATGTGCCAAATACTAGGGATAAAATGGTGAATGTGCTAGTTTGAAACTGTTATGGACCCCAGAAGGGCCACAATCTTTTAACCCAGTCTTAGGGTGGAACCTTTTGATTGAGTGTTTCCATGAGGATGTGACTCACCCATCTGTGGATGATAACTCTCATTGAATTATTTCCATGGAGGTGTGGACCCAACCCATTCAGGGTGGGTCTTGATTAGTTCACTGAACTACTTAAGGCAGCTCAAGAGCTGACACAGATGCTGATGCTTGGAGATGCTTGGAAATGCAGACAGAAGGATGTTTGGAGATGCTAAGCTAATATATGAAGCCCAGAGTCTGCCCCAGATAAGCTAAGAGAGGACCCCTAGATGCTTAGAGAGAAACGCCCTATGCACAGGTACTGAGAGAGAGGAACTAAGAGAGACCCAGAGACATTTTGGAGAAAGCCATTTTGAGACACAACCTGGGAGCAAAGGACCAGCAGACACCAGCCACACACCTTCCCAGTTAAGAGAGGTGTTCCAGATGCCATCGGCCATTCTTCAATGAAGCTATCCTCTTGTTGATGCCTTCGTCTGGACACTTTTATGGCCTCAGAACTGTAAATCTGTAACCTAATAAATCCCCTTTATAAAAGCCAATTAATCCATTTCTGGTATTTTGCATAACGGCAGCATTAGCAAACCGGAGCAGTGAGCAAAAAAGGAAAGAAACTCTACCCTCTTGGTGCTTGGGGTAGATAAACACAAACAAATGTGATGTTGTAAGTGTAAGGTGTGCCATGAGGAGGTAGATGGTGCAATGAAACACGTGAACAGGGGTATCGATCTTCAAGGAACAGGGGCCATGTGACTCAGAGCATGGAGAGCCCACCAAGCCTAGGAGAGCCTTCCCCATCCTTCCTGAACTCTCCAAGTTCCAGCTGTCTCCTGCCTTGCCTGGAGCGCTTCCAGCACCTGAGGAATTTATACCAATGACTCCGCCCTCTGGATCTCAGAAGGGAACAGGGCACCAGTTGGCACCCTCCATGCCGTCTCAGCTCCCTACACCCCAGGCGGCAAGTGAGGCCAGGCTCCCGCATGGTCCGCCTGGAGCAGCTGAAGTGCCGGGCTCCAGGCTTCCCACCCCTCACCCGACAGCAGACTCCCACGCCGCTGTCCCAAGCCCAGACCCGCCTGAACATTCCAAGGATGGGAAACAGCAGTTCCATTAATGCCTCGATGACTTACTTGGCGAGGACTTTGTTGGCCCGTGGAGGGGCCACAGACAAGTTACAGCAGATTCCAAGATCCCGTGGGTGATCCATGGATGATCCGTGACCTCACGGAGATGCCAAGGCATGTACGCAGTGGTGTCTGATGCCACAGGATGACACATATGTCCATCCCTTGTTGATGAGCTGATCCAAGGGAATTTGCTCTGGCTTGCAGAGCTGATTGTTTCTAGTTATCAAGTAGAACCTTGTTGGTGAAAACTCATCATCCACCTGGTCTCTAGTCTCTCAATCTCCATAAACAGGCAGAGTAATAATTAAAAATAGCAACCATTCATGGATGCCTGCTCAGCTGGATATTACAGCACGTTTTGATTTTTAAGGCATGCAATGAGATAGGTGTCAACAACCCTATTTTACCCAACAGGCAAACCGAGACACAGAGGGCTTAAATTATTTAAGGCCATACCTTATCCTCACTCTTTCCATTAGCAAATTGAGGGTAAGAATACTATCTCATGAAATGGTTGTAGGATCAAAGGAGCTGTTATGGGTGTGGCAATGTCACCTAGCACTGTCTTCAAGGTCACGCGGCTGGGAAGGGGTAGAACTAGGTCTTTGTGACACAATCTCTACGTCTGTTTCCACTATTCTACTCCAAATTAGTTCTTGTAAAACCCATTGCGCTTATTAATGCCTTTCTTTGTTCTGTGACTCACTCCCTCACTCCAGCAGGCACAGAACCATGTCATTGTCGCCCTTGTTGCCCATGTTTTGCTTTTATGTCATTTAGCCTTTATTTGGGAGTCAATAAAAGGTTTTTGCTGGAGGTGGGATCATGTGAGATGGCCCCTAAAGGAATCCCAAAGGTGCGAACTGCTATCAGAGTAGACTGAAGTCCTGCGAGCTTCCCAAGAAAAAAGATTTAGAGTGATTTAGAAAAAAATAACAACTCTAATTTTCGTCTGGAGAAGTATCTAGGCCTGAATCAGATACCGAATGATAAATGAAAGGTTACTGAGAAAGGCACCTGTCTTGGTTTCCAGGCTGTTATCACAATTACCATGAAATGGGTTGGCTTAAACAATGGGAAGTTATTGGCTGATGGTTTTGAGGAAAGGAGAAGTCCAAAATCAAGATGCTTTCTTCCCAAAAACCATGCCATTCTGGGGCCAGCTGCCAGGGATCATCGGGCCCTGGGTTTTTGTCACGTGGCAATTCACATGGTGGCATCTTTTCCTATCATGTTGACTCACATAAGAGGAGATCAAAGAAGTAGTTTCATTAAATTTTTAAAAAAAGTTTTGAAAATTCAAGTCCCTAATAATTATGGACACAGACTGAATTTCGGATTCCTGCTGGGGCAGATGAGACGGCTGGCTTCATCCCCCCATGGTGTGGCTGTAGACTGGGAAATGATGCTGTCTCCCAAATCAGTACAGGTAGGGGCATGTCAGCTGCAGAATTCACATCTTACAGGATGAGGGACAGAAATCCAATCAAACCAGCTAAAGGAAAAGGACTTTTTCCATTTAGATCACTGAAAATCCAAGCAGGATGGCTGCATCCAAGCACTCAAACGAGGCCATTAGGCAGCCTCAGGCCCTCTCCCTCTCTCACCTGCTTTCTTCCATGGTGCCACTATTAGGTAGACTTTCCAGCCACCAGTGGCTCTTCATTTATGGTCTCCTTATAGCTTGTTACCCCAGAAAAAGGGAACACCTCTTCTCTGGTATCCCCAAAAAAAGTCTTTAGAAATCCTCAGGTTGGACTAGCTTGGGTCCTTTGCATATCCCTGAACTAACCACTGGAACCAAGGGCACGGGTCATTAGGATCTGAAAGTGTGGCTCACAGCCCACCTGTATACAAGGAGAGCTTGTCTGTCAGGTCGGGCAGGAGCAGTTCAAATGAGAAGATGCCAGGCAGAGAAACAGTGATGGAGAGGGATGCCAGCCAGGAGACAAATGGAGGAGGGAAGGAGAGATGTAAAAGAGCATCTCTCTGTGGTACATGTTTTATTGCAAAATTAACAGAAATATATGAAGTAAAAGGTGAAAGTTGACTATTGTCACCCCCAAAGCCTAACTATATTTCAATGTGGTATGCACTCTTTTTCACACACACCAAATACAAGTATGTGTGTCTGTGTCTATAGCAATATATGAATATTAGAAGAAAAAAACAAAAGAAATATATGCAAATGATACTTTTAACAGCAAAAAAGGGACCCGCTCTACATATTATTCTACAATTTGACCTCCTTCTGTTATTGCAAATGAAGCCATCTCATAAATACCCCTACCAGAGATCTTTACATTTTCTCCATTTTTAGTTATAAATGACATTTAATGAACATCTCTGAACATATTTTCTTGCACAGTTATGCAAATGCTTCCGTAGAATAAGGTGCAGAAATGAAATTGCTGAGTCAAAGGGTAAGCTTATTATAAATTTTGAAATATCCTGGAAAATCACCCTCTACAGAGACTGTGCCAATTGCACTCTCTTCAATAATGCAAGAAAGCCCTGTAATGATGCCACGAGAAAGACTGCTTAAGGCTCTTTTTAAGATTTCCATTTTTAAAGCATTTTGGAATTGTAAAATTCATGTGGATAAATGCCCAAATTGGACCACATAGGAAAACGCTTCATAAAGAAGAGCTCTAAATGGGGCCAAGGCCTACCAGATGTTAATGTGTTTCATAAAGCAAAAAGTGTCCTAGCTGTGTCACACTGGGATAGGCTCCACAGAACAATAAAATGGAGAGAGGAGTCCAGAAATAGGCCCAAATATAAATGGCAATTTATTACATGATAAAGATGACATTTCAAATCAGTGGCATAAAAAAAAACTGGATTGTTTCATAAATGATTTTGAGAGAATTGTCCGGCCATCTGGGTGGAAAAACAAAAAATAGTAAATCCATACCTAACACATTTTACTTACTAAATTCCAGATATGTCAGATATTTAAATGGAAACCACAAAAAAAAACTGGAGGAAACCATGGTTTAGTTAGGTTTTGTTTGGTATTTTTGTCATACCATTTTGTAAGCTGGCCTTTCTAAGTGTAATAGCTTAGAAATCAGAGCCATAACTGAAAGGATTGGTAATTTCAAACTTACAGAAATAAAAAATGAAAACAAAATCACCATAAGCTGAAAGACACCCAGCAAACTGGAGGAAGTTATTTGCAGCTCTTATCACAGAGAAAAAGCTGATTTTCTGGATATATAAAATCAATAGGAAAAAAACTAACAGCCAAGTACGACATGGGCAAAGTAAATGCATATGCAAAGCTGCTCAGTTCATTCACAGCAAGATAGATGCAGAAATTTAAAATACACTGAGATACCATTTTTCACCTATTAATTTCACAAAGACCAATAAGTGTGAGAACACTGTTGGCAAAAACAGAAGCATACAATGCAGGTGTAAGGGGGAGCTGACGACAGCAGAGGGCAGTTTGCCAATATCTGTAATAATTACAAAGGTTCCTACCCTTTAGCCCATCAGTAACACTCTAGGAATTTATCACACAGATACACTCCCACACCTGAGAAACATCATCGGTACAGGTTAAATATCACAGCACTGCCTCTCATAACCAAAGACTAGGAACGACCTTGATCTTCACCAATAGGGAATTGGTTAGATTAATTACAGCATGTGATTTCTGTACCCTGGACCGCTCTCAGCCCTGGAAAAGAAGGAGGAGTTCTGACTTGGAACAACCCCCAAAATCTATTTTCAAGAGAATAAAGCAGGTTTCAGGACGGCGTGGGTTGTATATTACCATCCCTGTAAAAGAAAGGTGGAAAGAAACAATGAAAGAAAAAACTGGCGACATCCAGTTGCTTCTAGGGAGGGGAAGTGGCTAATGGGAACAGACATGGAGGGAAGGTTTTTGTAATTTAACATTTTCAAACCATGTGAATGTATTTCCTATTCAAAAATAAATGAGTAAATTAAATATTTTAAAATGCTGTTTTTCTGAGAGGCGCTGCTCCTTTTCCAAACAATTTCCAAGGAAACCTCCAGTACTGCAGAAGGTAAGGAGCAAAGGGATCTTCATTGGTCACCGAGGTCATATGATTTGTGAGTAAAATTTCATTTTTATGGATGTAAGCAACGTTCATCAATGCTCAGTGCTTTATTTTTTTTTATTAAAGCAGTTGTAGGTTTACAGAAAATTCATGCAGAAAATATCAAGTTCCCATATGTCCCTCTCACACACCTGTTTTTCCCTATAATTTACATTTTGCATTAGTGTGGTACCTTTGTTACAATTGATAAACCAATATAATCATAATTATATTATTTCCTATACTCCATAATTTCTGTTGTACAGTTCTATGGTGTTTTTTTTCTGTTAATGTATATACAATATAAAGTTTCCCATTTTAACCACTTTTAAGTATACAATTCAGTGACATTAATTACATTCACAATGATGTGCTACCATCACCTCCATCCATTACCAAAACTTTTTATTTTCCTTTAAAAGGAAGGCTATTGTGTATCACACTCCCTTTAACCACTGTATGGATGGGTGAGTAGAAAAATGGGGACAAAAACTGGATGAAAAGTAGGGTGGGAGTGGGGATGACTTGGGTGTTCTTTTTTACTTTTACTTTTTATTCTTATTCTTGCTTTTTCTAGTATAAGGAAAATGTTCAAAAAATAGATTGGGGTGATTAATGCACAACTATATGATGGTACTGTGAACAGTTGATTGTATACCATGGATGATTGTATGATATGTGAACATATCTCAATAAAACTGAATTTTAAAAAAAATCTACATCCAATAAACATGAACGACATTAAAAAAAAAGTAAGACTAGCTTTGAAATCAAAATTATCTTTCCTGATACTGTACCTATCTATATAGATCCATTTTTAAATGTTGTGATATTTACTGCTGCCATATCAAGCTGCTTTTTTACAAATCTACCCCCCTACACACACACCATAAACATAAAAAAAAAGAAAAAAAAAGCAGGCAAATTCTCTGTTACCATTTTTTAAACCATTAAATACAGTTATAATCAGAAAGCAGGCCATCAGTGAGTAGTATGCTGGTAAACCAGCTCTCCTTAGGGGTTAAAAAGAAAAAAAAAAAAAAAGCCCTGATTTGGGGCATTGCCAATTTCCATGGTGTAAATCCTCCCGCCATGTCCAATTTCAAGCCACCTGTGCAGGCCCACTCCAGTACAGCACCACTGGTGGCCCACCCGGGAGCAAAGGGCTCTAATTTCAGGCAGAGTTTCTTACCAGAAATTAATTACTCTTGACCACTTAATGTTAACCACTGAAACAACAGCAGAGAGGAAACAGTGGCACCCTTTCTTGTCCCTTCCCTCCCCACCCAAGTTGAGTTAGGACCCTGGCTCTGGTCAGGGCAGAAGCATAAACCAGAAAACCACTTTTACCCACCAACAGTAAATGTGAAAGTTTTAAAGAGCGTTCTGTCCTAGTTCAGAAGTCACGGTCAATTTGCTGCACTTGTAATTTGATTTGGATGCTGTATCCCTGTCTGCTCTAGCTGGAACCCATCAGCTATCAGTTCCACTTAGGAAACTCCACCTCCTCCCCACTCCTCTCCCCAAACTCAGCACAGCCTGATGATTTATTTATTTTTTCTCATTCTTCTAACTTATTTTCTGAGCTGGTCTAGCTAAAGACTTTCCACTCCTTCCACCAGAATCCCAAGAGAGTTTAGCTGCCACATAGCTAAACTTTGGGAACTAGAGCCTGGCCCAACTATTTTTAAAAAGAAAACTAAATGTTAATAAAGTAAGGAAAAGCTGGCAGCAGGTCTGCAGACCTGGTCAGCAATTTGTCCTTTCCCTGGATTTTCCTAATACGTTAGGTCTGAAGCAGTTTAGCATCTGTCACTTTAAATGATAACATCAACAGTACAAATTGTTCCTTTCCCTGGGTGGGGAGGGGGTAGCTGTACTTGTGGAGCTGCTGTTGACCTTAGAAAAGGGGAAAGCTCCAGTCCTTCCCACCCCCATCACTGACCCCTAAGTCGGAAGGCTGGCCCAGGACTTGCTCTCTTGGGGAAAAGTCCCAGCCACCTTTCTTTCTACCACTCTTGGAGACCCAAGTCTTAAAATAACAGAATGCACCCTCATCTTGTGTTGTCTCCTCTATGCGTAGATTTTATGGTTGTTTGGCCCACATAAGGATTTTTTTTTTTAATTTGAGTCAATATTTTTTAAAAGGAGGCTCCAAATTCTGCTCAGAATCTGGGTTTCTGGCTTCTCTTAAAAACTCAGAATAAACAATTTCCTAGAAAAATGTAAGTTTCATGAAGGCAGAGAGATTGTTTTGTACACAGCTCTGGCTCCAGGATATAGATGAGTGTCTGGCAATCAACGAATATTTGATAAATGAATGAATGAATGGACCAATGAATGAACAATTACAGGACATGACTACTACTGTCAGCTGAGACTTAGTAGCAGTTGTTCCCCTTTAGATGGGGAGTGGGCTCTCCAGTTTGCCACACTCCCCACCACTCCTTACTGTCCTTCAGCCTGTCTTCATCACTCATTTACGTACCTAACTGGTTTTTGCAGGTATTTAAGTCTGTGAGCCTTTTTGACCTTACAGTTCTGCATCCATGGTTTGAAAAGTTAGCAGCCTACTTCTCTTCTGTTGCATGACCCTGGAGAACACAGAACTAAAAGTACCACCCTAAAGCTAATTAAGTTCTTTCATGACCAAATAAAACTCTTAAACTTATATGAGTAGTTTTCAAGATGCAAGTATTACTTACATGTATTTTTAAAAATAAATAAAAACATTTGCTGAAAACAGAAGCAATTAGCATTTTAGCCCCTCTGTGAAGAGAACCTGTGTTAGTTTTCTGCCTCCGTGCAACCAATTATCGCAGGCGCAGAGGCTTATACCAATGCCCATTTATTACCTCACAGTTCTGGAAGTCGGAAGCCTGGGACGCATGATGGGTTCTCTGCCAGGGTTTCCCGGGCTAACACCAAAGTGGCAGCTGGCTGCATTCTCATCTGGAGCTTGCATTGCTCTGACACGCTCATTCCTTGCACTTCAGGGACTGAGCTCCTCCTTTCCTTGCTGGCTATCAGCTGGGAGCTGCGTCCTGTGTGTCAGTCCTTCCATTGCTTCCAACCGCTCTGACTTCCCCCTCTGCTCCCAGCCAGAGAGGCTGCTCTGCTTTCTCTGCTCGTGAGACCAGTTTGGGTCCAGCTGGATAATCTCCCTATCTAGGTCCAGTGCTCCACACAATGAAGCAAAGTCAAGGGAGTGACACCTTATCATAGTCAGAGATTCCAGGTAAGAGGCTGTGAAGTCTTGAGCACTAATTTTAGAATTCTCTAAAATTGCTCCTATTTTTCTCAGAGATATA
>PVKY010006075.1:0-16454 GCA_004027775.1 Bradypus variegatus
TCACCTGTCATGCAGGACCTAACACCCTGGCAAGGATGCTCTGCTAGTCGGTTGTTTGGATGGTTCTGGAAGGTTGGAGAAAGCGTTGGCCCACACTTAGTGAAGAGACACACCAGGCCCACCATGGCAGATGTTGGAAGGAGAGACAGAAAGAGTCAGCGCAGAGGCCCGAGCTCAAGAGGAGATACTATGTGCTGGGGGTTGAATTGTTCCCCCCAAAAGCCACGTTCATGTCTTAACCCCAGTCCCATGAGTGTGAACTTATTTGTAAATAGGGTCTTTGGTGATATGATTAGTTAAGATGAAGCCAAACTGGATTAGGGCAGGCCCTGATCCCATGTGATTAGTTGCCTTATTTCAGGAGTAGCTTAGCAAGGTATCTCTAGCTCACAGTCATTTGGGGAGCTCATTACAATAACTGCAGCAACCTTGCTCCTGATGGTTAAGTGCAGCCCCTGGCCTCATATTTCTGCAAAACATTCTTCACATTGCTAGCAGAGAGCCAGTTTCTGTTACCCGCAGAGGACAGCCCCAGGCCTGAGCTTTTGGGGGGCACTGGGGCTTGAGAAGTGAAACGTCCTCTGGGCTCTCCTGTGGAGCACAGGTGCCTGGTGGATTTTCTGGCCTTTCACAGTGTTTTCTTTTCCTAGGGCTGTTGTCACAAATTACCACAAACCAGGTGGCTTAATAGAAATGTACCACCTCATGGTCTCAGAGGGCAGGTCTGAAATCGAGGTGTTGGGAGGACCGTGCTCCCTCTGGAACTTGTAGGGGAGGAGTCTTCCTTGCCTCTTCCCAGCGTCTGGGGGTTTGCTGGCACCCCAAACCCTAACCCTTGGCTGACAGCCGCAGCACCTCAGTCTGCCTCCGCTGTCACGTGGCCTTCTCCCCTCATGGTGGCCTGTGTCCAAATTCCCTCCACAACCGCAGCTCCGGCTCTGCTAGAGAATGCCAGTCAGAGACCCCGCCATTGGGTTCATACAGGACACCCCAAGCTGCAGATACCCTGCTTGCCAGGGAAGAATGGGGAGGCCCCAGGCAGCACGCACACGCCACGAGGCTGCGTCTGCAAGACTGCACCCCCGCCCCACCCCTCCATGGATGGGCAGCAGAAACTGACATTTCCATCTTACTGCATTTTCTCACTGAATTCCCTCCTATTATCATGTCCATTTCATGGCGCTCTGACTGACACTCAGAGGTGAGCTACCCTGCCCAGGGTCGCCATCCAGCCACCCAGATCTAATTCTAGAATTTTCAGTCTTGCCTCTCCCACTAGCTGTGCAACCTCAGACAAGTCAAGTCAAGTCCGAGTGCCAGGTTTTCCTTCTAGAATGGAGAAATTAGGCCCCATGACAAGCCCAGATTGGGGGTACAATAGGAGGGTCATCAGGGAAGGCTGCCTGGTGGCGGAACTCCCCAAGCTGGGTATAGAATTGAGTCCAGAGGGACTCTGATGCTCAAGAAGTGGGAAATGCTCAGAGAGGTAAAAGCCATTGGCTTAGGTGGCGGGCCTCGGTCATGGGAGGTCCCCGCCTGCAGGGCGGGCATCTGGCAGGCTTCCTGGAGGAGGTGGCATTTTGGATTCGGCATAAAGGATGGGCGGGGACAGCCAGGAAACAGGAGTTGGGGGCGGAGCGCTAAGTGGCAATGAGTAAAACGCCATCACCCGCCTCCCTGGCCCAGGCGACAACAGTCCTGCGGGTCCCACACCTCCCCCACCCCACCCTGAGCCCACCCCCCAGGCGGCTGGTCCGCGGCCTCAGGGCCCCGCCCGCCCCGCAGACCCGGAAATCCGCCCCGCGCATGTCCCCGTCGTCCCCGCCGCCGCCGCCGCCGCCGGGATGGAGCCGCTCCGCAGGCTGCCGCTGTTGGCGCTGCTGGCGCTGCTGCGGCCGCCGGGGACTCGGCCCGCGGGCCCCATCCGGGCCTTCGTGGTGCCCCACAGCCACATGGACGTGGGCTGGGTCTACACGGTCCAGGTGGGTGGCCGCCCCGGCGCTCCGCGCGCCCCTCCCCGAAGCTTCCTTCTCGGGGCTGTGCGTCCCGGCCCTGCGGGGCCCCGGGGGTGGGGTGCGGGGGGAGGTCTGCGTCAGGCCCTGGCCACGGACCGGTTGAGCTGCTCTCCCACTTTGGGCCGGGCCTTTCCTGGCTCTGTGCCTCAGTTTCTCCATCTGAGGTAGGGAAGGTTGGAGGCAGCTGAGGTCAGATGAAGAGAGCCTTGGCCTGAGGGTGCAGCCACTGTCACACTCCTGATAAAGGGGACCCCTTTCTGGGCCTCAGTTTCCCCAGGAGGGTGGTACTTTGGATGGGGTCTCTGTGTTCCAGGCTGGGGAGGGGAGTGGACACCCAGGAGTAGGGGTCCCCAATGTGGTGGTGGGCTGTGGTGATTTATTTCCCAGGGAAGCCTGGGCAGGAAGGGGAGGAGGTGGGGCTGGCTTCAGGGCAGGTGGGTGTCAGGTGACCCTGGGAAGTGGGCCAGGCAAGCATTCAGCAAGCTTTCCCCAAGGTCAGACCTGTAATTGCCTCGGGACCTTGGGCAAGGGGCAAGGGGTTTCCCCTTCTGTGAAGCGAGAATAGTCGTCATCCTGGATGGACATCCGGGGTGCCTGGGAGCCATGGAGAGGGGGATGTGGGATTCCAGGCACAGCCCTCGGAACGTGGGGGCTCCTGGGACCCGTAGAACAGCTCTGACCTGGTGAGTGATGAGAGCGCAAAAAGAAACAGAGAGAAAAGCCTGGTTGCCTTAGGTTTCTGAGGCAGGTAACTGGATATTATCACCTCAGCCCACCTCGAGCTCTTTTGTTTGTTTATTTTTCTTTTGCAATGAGAAAGACAATTGTGATATAATAACTTTGCAAAGGATGTTGGTAAGGGAGTAGCTAACATTTTAAAGACATGCAGGACGAGGATTTGACACTGAGTGTTAAATCCAGTGCTGGTGTGCATTCAGCTAACTTTAGGGGTGACAACCCACCCACGAATAGAGACAGCTCAAGGCTGGGGATGTCCCATTCCCCAGTTTACAGAAGGGGAAAGTTGAGGTCCAGAGAGGCTCAGCACCTTGTCCAAGGTCACTCTGGAATAACCCCCATGCCTGCTGACCCCCACCCTGTCCGGACACTGGACATTGGGGACTGAAGCAGGCGAGGTTCCTGCCCTGGGAGCCCCCGCTGGTGGGGGAGGCGGACAGGGAGACCCCCAGGGGCAGCCCTGGGATGGGAAGACACTTTCTCTCTCCTCATCTCTCGCCACCCACTCCCCCCTTTATGTTTCAGCCCAAGCCAGCCCCTTTGGGGTCCTGGGCTGGGCCACACCCCCGGCTCACCCCTCGGGCTTCCCAGTGCTCTCTCCCCCTTGCAGCCTCCCCAGGGAGCCATCCCTGAGCCCTGGGCTGGGCCAGTCCATTTTCCATCTCTCTCCTCCGTAGAGCACATTGGCATCAAATGTGGGAGAGCCCATGGGAAGTGGGGAGCAGGAAGCCCCCTCCCATGGCAGGCAGGACCCCCTGGATGTTACTCTTCGGCCCTTGGGGCGCTCCAGAGGCCCTCGCTGAGGCTGGTGTCATGGCGTCCCCTTTTGCAGGAGAGCATGCGGGCATATGCGGCCAACGTCTACAGCTCCGTGGTGGCAGAGCTGGCCCGCGGGGGGCAGCGCCGCTTCATCGCCGTGGAGCAGGAGTTCTTCCGGCTGTGGTGGGGGGGCGTCGCCTCAGAGCAGCAGAAGCGCCAGGTGACCTGGCCTGCTGGGGTGGCCTTGCCTGGGGGGTGGGGGGCACAGAAGAGCAGCCGTGTGTCCCGGTGAAAACCCGGGCGGGACACGGAGTGAGCAGGGTCTTCCTGGCTGTGGCCTAGCACGGGACTGCCAGGCCCGCGGTCAGCTGCACAGCCAAGAGGCGTGTTTCTTTTCAGTCCTGGTTCTCTGGCTTGTCTTGCAAACGGTGCCAGCTCTGGCAACCCAGCCCTGCATTCCTGGAGGCCTCCTGAGATGGTACCTCAGGTGGCCCTGAGCCCCTGCACCCTCTTCCCCCAGTGGCTGCCTGGCCCCCATGGGCACAGGACTTGACCACCATTGACAAAGGTGGGGTGCCCCCTGTGTTTTGAGGGGGCAGCAGATTCACTTCATTTCCTGCAGAGAGGATCCAATCTCACCTCCACCACCTCCCAGTGGGATCGCCATGGGCACTGGCCTCTGGGAGCTGCGATGCACATCTAAAAATGGGGGTGCTCTCCCCCTTTCTCAGAGAGGTTGTGCCGAGAGTGAAAAGGGGACATGAGCACCGAAAACAATGCTCAGGGGCCCTTACGTCCTGCCCCAGCACTCACCTTCCATCAGAGTGACTGAATTCAAGGTTCAGAGAGGCTGAGCAACCTCCCCAGGGCAGCAGAGCTAAGAGGGCAGGGCAGGTCATCCAGCCAGACCTTGTCAGGGCGAGTGACATGGGGAAAAGCCCAACATTTGATGGCACTTGCTGCATGCCAGGTGCTGGGCTGGTCCGTTTGACACGTCACCTCGATAGATCCTCCCAAGAGCCCTGGAGAGTGGGGATTGTTGGCCTGTTGCACAGCAAGGTTCAGAGAGGGCAGGTCACTGGCCCATGGTCACACAGCCTGTGAGCAGCAGGTGGCAAGCCAAGGCAGGCGTGTCTGGCTCGAAGCATGTCTCCAGGGGTGCCCAGTGGAAGGTCCACACTTTGCGTGGACACCACCAACCCCTGTTGTCTGTCCCCCGTTTCTGCCCCTACCCCCCTGAGAAGAGGTGGTCAGTGTGCCTGCTGGGGAGGTGGGCAGGACGGAGGCAACTCCGCAAAGGCAGGGGTGTTGTCTGCTTTGTTCCCCGCTGGCTCCCCAGGGCCTGGACAGGGTGCATGCAGGAGGTGCCCATTTGGTGTTTGTTTAGTAAAGGAAATATAAACACTGCACCTTCCGAAAGCAAACCCAAAATACGTTCTTTAAGCGGCCCAGTGGTCTGGCACACCCTCATTCTTTGGCCGTCATTTATCCTTCCTTCACTCATTTATACAAAAAAGATATGTATGATCTAATCATGAGACAAACCCAAATCAAAGGGTGTTCTACACAATAAGTGGTCTGTAATCTTCAAACTTGTCAGTGCCACGCAAGAAAGTGAAAAGCTGAGGAACTATTCCAGGTTAAAGGATACTAAAGAGAAATGGTAGTTAAATACAACTGTGATCCTAGACTGAATCCCGGGCCAGAAAAAGGGCAATTGGCAACATTTGAATAAAGTTTGTGGATTAGATACTAGTCTTGTATTAATGTTAAATTTCCTGATTTTGATCATTAGACTGCAATTATGCATAATCCTCATTTTTAGGCAACACTTACTGAAGTGTTGAGGGTAAAGGGGCATGATATTGTGAAATTACTTGTCAAATTATTTAGAAAAGAATAATATGTCTATATAAAGAGGAGTGTTAAGGTAAATAGGACAAAATGTTTATGGTTAGGGAATGTGGGTAAAAGAATATGGGAGCTCTGTACTGTTGTTGCAACTAAAAAGTTTGAAATTATTTCAAAAGTAAAAAATATAAACTATTTAAATATACACACAGGCATACATACATAGACCCAAATGAGGTATTTGCTCATTCATTTCTGGAGGCCAGCATGGGCCAGCTGCCGTCCTGGGCGGGGGACACTGGGCAGTGTCCTGCGTTGGCAGAACTCAGAGTACAGGGACTGAGATGAACAGGTAAGCGAGGACGAGGGGCTTTCTGGAGGCACTATGAGGTGCCCCTGCAGACCCCACCAAGCCCGGGGGTGTGACCGTCTTGTTTTTCTCTCTGTGCCAAGGTCCGCCAGCTCCTGGCTAAGGGACAATTGGAATTCGTTCTTGGAGGCCAGGTCATGCACGATGAGGCCGTGACCCACTTTGACGACCAGATCCTACAGCTCACAGGTTTGGCCACCCTGACCCAATGCCAGGGTCCGTTGGGGCCTCCTTTTGGGCAAGGACTGGGTGTCTGGACACCAGGTTCTGGGCCCCGTCTGCCCCTCTCAGCAGGGACCTTGACCAGTGAAAAACAGCACCTTGCTGGTGTCATATCCGCGCCAGGGCCGAGATGGAGGGCTAGAGGGGTTGAGTGTGGGTCCTCGAGCCAGATGACCTGGATGTACCTGGCTCTGCCCACCCTGTGATCCTGGGCAAGGGATGTGACCGCCCCGTGCCTCAGTTTCCCCTTTGAGAAAATGAGTTTAATGGTAGTACCTATTGCAAAGGGTCATTCAGTCAGTACATATAAAGTGCTTTTAGTAGAGTATGTGGTTCGTAAAATGTTTGCTGCCATCACCATCATCACTGCCATCCCCCTTGCCACCACCGTCATCACCGTCATCATCTACTCTTGGGAGGCACTTCCTGTCCATTTATCACGTGCTCTTCCCAAGCAGCGCCTCACCCCATCCTGTTGGCAGGGGGGTGAGGGGGCATCATTAGCTCAGTCTCATTTGGCAGATGTGGAAACTAAGACCCCAAAACATGAGGAGACTCTCAGGGCAGAAAGGCAGCAGGTGAGTCAGGACTTGAACCCAGGCCCAGGGATTCAGCTTCCAGCCGCATGGTCACTCCCCTAGGGCGTGGCCCTCAGCGCCCCTCTCTGTAAAACATCGAGGTAGAGGTGGGCATTGGTGGAGGATCTGTGAGCACTGCTCCCCTTCCCCCTGTTTAATCTGGGGTCTTTCCTGTATCTGTTGCCTGCCACCGCCTTTCCACTGTTCCTCAACCACTGGATTTCGCCCTGCCACCTAGGAGCTGGTGCTGGAGACACAGCCCTTTCTCCTCAATCCCCAACATCATCGATGCCCACACCCACCCAGCCAGCCCCGCCAGGGCTGGGGTGCAAACCTGGGCCCCTGCCTCCAGAACGTGTGTCCTTCTCATTTCCCCATTTAGAATCTTAGTTTTGATGCGCAGCAAGGCCCCTGGGAACACGATGGTAATCTCTTTTAATTATCTTTGAATAACACTCCCCAGTCTCCTGAACTCGGCATTCAAGGCCTCGCCTCCTGGCCTCCCTCTCCAGTCTTGCCCGCTTCTGCTTCCTGCTGCCCCTTACCTGCTTCAGTAGCCACAGCCGCTGTGCTCGGCCTCACCTGTCTGCTTTCACTGGCGATGTTTCCTCTGGTCTCCACCTCAACAGCTCATCCTTCCAGAGTCCCCTGAGGAACCCCTCCTCCAGGAAATCTACTCTGGGTTCCCACAGCTCCTTAGTTCTGTCCCCCTTCACCCCCAAACTATAAGTTCCCCTGATGCATCCACCTGATGCCTCTCTAGAGGACCCAGCACAGGGTCTGGCCCAGCCAAGTGCTGGGTGGGTGGAGCGGGGCAGGGGGTGGGTCCTGCCTCAGAGATGCCCCCAGCCAGGGTGGTCCACGCCTCTGGCCTGGCAGAAGTGGGGAGAAAGAAAGGATCCAGGTGCAGGAAGAGGAAAGGTTGCCCAGCACAGGCTTCACCTTGGACTTCCCTGGACTGTCACTCCTGCCCTTGACAGTCACCCACTGCCCTGGGCTGGTCAAACCCCAGCTCTCACCCCCACCCCAACCTCTACCTGTAACCCCTCCCTTGCCCCTCCCCCTCACTTCTGCCTCCTCCCAGCAGTATTTAGACAAGCTTAACATCACCTTAAAAAGAAGGAAAGCAGGTCCCTCCAGCTCTGGTGGCAGCCATGCTGCCTGTCTTCTCCTCCTCCCTCCACTCCCCAGCCCCTGCAGTCCCGCCTCCACCCTCCACCCTCTTGGGGGTGTGACAGGACCCAGGCATGGACACTGGCCGGGCTGCTGTAACAGAGACCAGGGACAGGGGCTCAGGAAGAGGGAAGGGTTAGTCCTCTCTCATGGACGAGGCTGCAGCGACTGGGGAACTGCTCCATGGGGGGGTCCGCGGATCCCAGGTTTCTTTGCTCTGCCACCCATAGGGAGTCCTCTCCATGTGTGGTCAAAGCTGGCTCATCCCACGGAGTTGTCTGTCATTCCAGCCCCAGGGGAGGGCAGGCAGCTTCCTTTTGACAGCTCACCCAGAACTTGCCCACATCACTTCTGCTCACATCATGTTGGGCAGAACTTAGTCACATGACCTCCACTGGCTGCAGGGAAGGCTGGGGGGTGTAGTCCATCATTCTGCTCACAGCCCATTGGCCAGAATGGAGCCATGTGAGCTTTACTAGCTGCAAAGGAGGCTGGGGAATGTAGTCTCTAGCTGGGAGGCCATGTGCCCTGCTAAAAGTAAGAGGAAGTGTGTGGATCAACTACTGAAAGGAGGAAGAGAAGAATGTGTATTGGGAGACAGCAATTTCAGTCATTACTCATGTCCTCAGTTAGGTCTCAGTAAATGTTTTCTGCTGGAGGCCAGAAAACCTGAGTATCTGTGGCTTAAGTCCTACAGACACTTACTGTTGACTTAACAAGATGGAGAAGGTTGGGAGATGGTCAGGCAGCTCCTTGATGTGTGTGATTCTCATGTCCTTTCCCTCGTGGTCACAAGATGGCTGCCACAGCTCCAGCATCATGCCACCACACATCCATGTGTAAGGCAGGAGAAAGGAGAAGGAGGCTTTCTTTCTTCCTGACTCCTTTTTAATTAAGGTAGGAAATCTCCCCCTGCAACTTCCAAGCAGGCTTAACCCACAAACCTTATCAACTATGTCCACGGTCCTTTCCCACTTGTAACTGCAAGACAGGCTGAGAAGACAAATAGCTGGAGAATGAGCTTGCCATGTTCTGCTTAGACCAATCATAACCCATCCCTCGGGGCAAGGCATGGTGTTCCCTGAACAAAGTGAGGGTTCTGTGAGTGACGAAAAGGGGGCTGCTGAGTCAGCAGCATCAGGCCTCCCTTCCTTGGGTTGCCTGTGTGGTGAGAGGGTTGCCCCCCAGAGCTGACCTGCCCCCTCTCAGCATGACCAACCACTCCCTCCTTCTGAAGCCGCCTGCCTCAAGCACCCTGGACCCCATTCTCCCTCAGCTCTCCCCACGCCTCTCTGGCCTTGCCACATCTGCCCCCTCTGCTTTCTGCTCATCCTCCACCTGCCCCTGTGGATTCCTGAAGGCTGGGAGAACCCCTCGGTCCCCACTCCCTGGCTGCTCCTCACTCATCTCCTCTGGGCACCTGACCCGGAATCTTCCACAGCCCCTTCCCCCACCTCCCAGCAGTCACTGACTCCCACCCGGCCTTGGCCGCGCTTGTGGGTCTGGCTGCTGCCCTGTCCCCAGGGCTCCGGGAACCGTCTGGGCCTCGGCCAGCATTTCCAGGACTGAGAAGTTCAACAGTGAAGAGCATGTGGCCTCTTGGCCAGTTACTTGTGCTCTCCGAGTCTAAGTTCTCCAACCTTAACATGGGGCTGTGACACCCGTTTCTCAGGGAGTTAAAAAGTTAATATTAGGGGAAAGGGCTGAGGGAACACTAATCAGCCAGTCTTCTTCGAGTCCGGATCCCATTTGTCCCTGAACCACTCACCTCACACTGCTCTCTCTGTGGCGGCCACTGAATGACGAGTGAATAAATGCTTGGCTCAGTAATTCTGGGATAGCACCACCTGTTAGTTATAACAAACAAATTGCCCCCAAACTTACTGACTTCAATCAACAAACATGTATTATCTGACTCTCTGTGGGGGAGGAATTTGGGAGGGGCGCAGCTGCTCGGTTCTGGCTCGGGGGTCACAGGCCGCGGCTGCAGTGACCTGCAGGCTGAGCTTGAGCTGCAGTGGCTGCTGCCAAGCTCAGGCACGTGGTGTTGGAGGAGCCCTCGATTCCCCGCTGGCCATCGTCTGGAGGTCTCAGTTCCTTGCTGCCTGGACCTCCCCCGGGGACTGCTCAGGACAAGTGACTTCCCCAGAGCCAGTGGCATGAGAGAGGGCGAGAGTGACGAAGTCGGCCCACCCCCCAGGCCCTAAGCTTCACTTCTTGAAGAAAGAAATTAAGAATTTAAGGATGGACCACCACATGTTTAGGTCAAAGTTCACCTTTAGCCTTTTCTTGTTGATGTCCACGTGCTCCACGAGAATCACCAGGATGAGGGCTTTGTTCATGTTCCCTCACCTCTGCCAACCTGGGTGTCCCGGGCAGGTAGCCGGCACCCCAGCAAGCAGGGTGCCTCAGGTGACGTGGAAGCCAGGGAGCCACCCTGCCAGCTGTCAGCAATGCCACGCGCTCTTTGCAGAAGGACACGGATTTCTTTATGAGACGTTTGGGATCCGGCCACAGTTCTCCTGGCACGTCGACCCCTTTGGCGCCTCCGCCACGACCCCCACCCTCTTCGCCCTGGCGGGCTTCGATGCCCACCTCATCTCGCGGATCGACTACGACCTCAAGGAGGCCCTGCAGGGGTCCCAGGTGAGGGGCGCCATGCCCGCTGCTGCAGACTCACCCCTCCTCCTTCCCTCCTCCTTCCAAGCATTCTAATCGGTCCTGGCAAGTTCTGGGCACACGGACGTCTCAGCAGCCTCAGAGCCCACCAGACGCCCCCCGCCCCAGGCCTTTGATCCTGCCTGTCCTGCACCAGGACCCCCCCTCCTGCATGCCTGGCTTCCTGCTGAGCTTGGGCCCTGCCTGGTGCCTCCTGCTTCAAGACCCTTTCTCTGTCCCAGAGCTGGGGCTGGGGCCAAGTCCTTCCTTGGGTTCCCCACAGCGCCCAGGACAGAGCTGTGCTCCGTAAACAGAGCTTGGCAGACTAGAGGGTTGTCCTCTGGGAGAATGGTTAGTGGGGACACCAAAACTCTTCAGGGGTGTGGGAGGCCCTTCCGGGAGTGAAATGATGGTGACAACAGCTGAAGATGCTACTGTCAGCTGCACCCTGACAGAGTGTCAGGTTCGCCCCTCATTTGGTTCAATCCTCACAGCAACGCTATGAGATGGGTGCACTTATAATTATCCCCATTTTACAAGTGGGGAAACTGAGGCCCAGGAAGTTTAGGAAAAAAACACAACCTGTCCAGGATCACTCTTCAGTAAGAGGGTAGCTGGGATGGGAACCCAGCAGTCTGGCCCCTGAGCTGCTTCTCCCACCCCGCCTCTGACCCCCACTGACATTCTCTAGATCTGAGAGCAGGGATAGGTGTATAGGTGTAGCTACCCCAAAAATGGATTTGGGCTCTAGATGGGCAAGGGAAAGTAGCATTTTTATGGATCCTCTTCCATGTGCCAGACTGAACACATTTCCTATGTCAGCTGATTCCGCCTGTAGATGACCCCATGAACTGGGTGTGGCTCTCCCCATTTATCAGGTGCAGAAACATGTCACAGAGGGGTTAGGGACCTGTACATGGTGCCAGCATCTTATCTCTGCTTTGTAATCTGAGCACTTCCTAACCATCAGAACTGTTAAAAACATAGACTGCATACCTGGTGAAAGGTAATGAGTTCCCTGTCCCTGGGGTATCCAAGCAGGTAGACCAAGCTTCTCTTGTAGACCTCGGCAGAGTCCTGCCCTGAGGAGGGGGCTGGGCTGAATACGCATGCAGGCTCCTGTGGGAGGGCACAGTCCATGGCTGTATGTTTCTTTGGGAGCTCAGAGAAGAATCTTATCAAGGAGGGACTGGGGGAATCTTGTCTGTGAACCAAGAGATGGTCAACGGTACAGGCAGGCCAAGTGGGGCTGGAGGAGACGGAGCCCCTCGGCCCTCAGCCTGTTCCCTCTGGGTTTGCAGGGGCTGCAGTTCGTGTGGCGAGGGTCCCCGTCCCTGTCAGAGCAGCAGGAAATCTTCACGCACATCATGGACCAGTATGGCTATTGCACCCCCTCCCACATCCCTTTCTCCAACAGGTGTGTCTCTTACTCCAGGTGTCTCCACCTGCCTGGAGTCTTTGCATCCTCCTGGGAATCTGAGGATGGGGGCTTTACCCAGCTCCTGTTTTTAGCAGCTTTTGTGAAGTTTTTGACCCCAGCTAGTTACGCCTTTCCATCTAAGGTTTCTCATTTTCAAGGCTCCCAGCAGCCCAGGAGTATTGTTATCAAACCCCATTTTACAGATGAGAAATCAGAGGTTCAGCAGGGGACGTGCCCAGCTCAGGGCCACCCAGCTGGGAGGTGGTGGAGCCAGGATTCAACTCCAGTTCTGTGAGACTCCAAATTGCCCCTCGTTATGAGGTTCTGCCCTGGTGCAGGATTTTTGGAAGGAACCTCCCACCCTGATCCTGAGAGGTTGCTTCCTGCTTTGGGCCTTGGCTTTCCCCATCTGCAAGGTGAGGAATTGAACCAGCTGATCCCCAGGGACTCTCCAGCCATCTGTCTTCTCTCACCCTTTCTGCCCTCCGCGTGCCCATGTTCCCATGGCTGGCGAAAGTGGCAAAGCCAGTGTTGGACTTGGCATGTTGGACTTGGCAGCCGGCTCCATCCAAAGCCTCCACGTGTGGCACCAGCCGGCCTGAAGTCCCTTTGGAGTCAGCGACCCAGGTTCAAATCCCAGCTCTGCCACTTGGCAATTGGGAGCCCTCAAGCAGGGCATTTGGCAACTCTGCCAGTAGGAGAAATTAGCAAGCAAGGGGAAAGGGAACGCTGGGAAAAACACCAGCTGGGATTCGTTCACTGTCATTGCATTTGTCAGGCCCTATTACATGCTGGGCGTGTCTCTAGCTATTTCCTATAAATTACTTTCACTTAATCTTCATAACAATCTGCAAGACATTTTGGCAATGAGGAGACTGAAGCTCAGAGACATTAGAAGGCAGCAAAGTTGGGATGCCAGCCTAGAATTACTGGCTCCAGACAGCAGTCCCCAGATGTCACTCCTTTGGCCTTGTGGCTTAAAAGTTTGATATTTTGTTCATCATGGATTTTCTGCATTGATTTTGATATCTAAAAATATTGGATTAAAATATCATTTATCTTGATTACCAAGATATGGGGCACCCCCTTAAGTTTTGCACCCAAGGTGAGTGCTTCTCTCGCCTCGCCCTGCCCCAGCCCCACTTAGGGGGTCCTGAGACCCTGTGCCTGACGGACAGGGAGGTAGTCTGAATGAACAAGTGAACAAACAAATCTTGTTTGATCCCGACTGCATCATCCTGTGGTTATGGGGATGCAAGGGTTTTGGGGAATTTGGGCCTGGGGGTGCTGTGGCGTGTCCGAGGTCCACAGCTGCCAAAGTGTGGAGCTGGGATTGGATCCGTCTGCCCAAAAAGGACTGCTGGCCTGCCCAAGTGGGGTGGTGGGGGCTGAGCCAGCTGGTCCCTCACCCCCGCTCTTTCTTCCCCAGGCTGCCCCCTTCTCAGGGTGGGGGCTCCGCTAACCCTCCGCTCTCCTGCAGGTCGGGGTTTTACTGGAATGGCGTGGCCGTCTTCCCAGAGCCTCCTCGGGATGGGGTGTACCCCAACATGAGTGAGCCCGTCACCCCAGCCAACATTGCCCTCTATGCGGAGGCCTTGGTGGCCAATGTGAAGCAGCGGGCTGCCTGGTTCCGGATGTCCCACATCCTCTGGCCCTGGGTAAGGCCGGTCCCAGCCCCTGGTGTCTTCCCCACAGCCCAGGATGGCTCAAGGCTATGTCCAGCTTGGTCCTGCCCAGGCCAGGTGGCCATCGCAGCCCAGCAGCTCCCTCCCGCTTCCCGGCCCCTGCCCCTCACGTTGGAACTAGCCCTCAGCCCATCCCACCCGCTAAGCAACCCCCATCCACACCAGCCCCAGCTCCCACCCAGCTCTCTCCTCGCACGTGACCACATTGGAGGCTGAAGCCTGAGCCCACATCCTGGACCCTGGCTTCATTTGCTGGCACTGCCGAAACAAATTCAACCGACGGTTTGGCTTAAGGAACAGGAACTTGTCTTCTCACAGTTTTGGACCCTAGAGGTTCAAAATTAAGGTGTTGGCAGGGTCAGGCATTCTCTGAAGCCTGTGGGGTTCTGGCAGTGGCTTGCCAGCATCCAGAACTCAATCTGCCTCTGCTAGTGGCCGTCTCTCTCCTGTCAGTCTCCTCCTGCCTCTGGGTCCGAATTTCCTCTGCTCACCAGGATTCCATCTTATTGGATTAAGTCCCCCTGATTCAGTTGGGCCTCACCTTAGCCATAAGATCTTCAGAGATCCTATTTACAAATAAGTTTGTATCCATCAGACTTGAACCTGCCTTTATGGGGTGGGGGTGCGATTCAATCCATAGCAACCCCCTTAGTCCTTGTGTGACTTAGAGCCCTTCTGAGCCTGTTTCCTTATCTGTAAAATGGGGATAATGAAAGTACCTGCTTCATAGGCTTGATTTCAGGTTAAATAAGGAGAACTGTCCCTGGGGGGGAGGGGGACAGTGCCCATGATGTCACCATCACCATAGCTAACCTTTACTGAGCACCTACGGTGTGCAGGTGCTGTTCTATGGGCCATTTCTGCTGCGCCCATTTAACCTAACTGGCGAGCATGTGGATAGACCCATTTCACAGACTGAGAGACTGAGGTCCATTGTGGCTAAAGAACCTTCCTGAGGCCACCCAGCTAGTTAGCAGGGCAGCTAAGAAGGGGGGATTTGTGTTCAGACCTGGTCAGCCAGTTCCACAGCTCATCTTCTGAACCCATGACTGCCTTTTTGAAGGTGAAGTGAGTTTATGGTCAGTAAATGTGAGTCCTGGCTATTATCATTATTTATAATTATCCTAATACAATAAGTATTGTAATTCATGATGTAGATAAGTAGTGATACTAAAGTAGTATAACAGACGTGGGGAGACTCAGCTGTGGGAGCCAATATGGCCTTCGCAGGCAGCATGGAGAGTGGGTGAGGGCAGGGAGGAGCCCACCTGCCCGGACATGGGCCCTGCTCCCAGAAGTCCATGGCACCCTCTTATGCCTGGCCCTGCAGGGATGCGACAAGCAGTTCTTCAACGCCTCGGTGCAGTTCGCCAACATGGACCCGCTGCTGGAGCACATCAACAGCCGCACCGGCGAGCTCGGCGTCTCGGTGCAGTACGCCACACTGGGTGACTACTTCTGTGCCCTGCACGCCCTCAATGTCACCTGGCACGTCCGCGACCACCACGACTTCCTGCCCTATTCCACAGGTATGGGTCAGGGTGGCGACCAGGGGCCAGACAAGGAACAGACCTTCCCGCACTGCTCTCCGAGCCTGCCAGGAGTGCCCAGCTCCTACCTGCCCCCTGGGCTGGACCCCCACATCGCAGCGTCCTGCTACCAGGCCTTTCCCCCACCCCCACTGTGGTGCCCCCAGCTGGGGGTGCCCTCTCAGCCTGCTCTATTCCCCCTGACCCTCTGTGGCACCTCCTGTAGGAAGCCTTTCCTGAGTCTGAGTCTGAGGCTGGGGCAGGTGCCCCTTTGGGGTCCCCTTGGCCCCGGGATTCCTTCTGTTGCTACAGAGTCTTTACTGGGGGACCCTGGCTGCTTCGTGCCCCCAGCAGCCCTGGCCCCTTTCCGCAGTGGCGGGAATTGGGCCAAATCCAGCCTCGCCCTCCCACCCCGCACCCTGCGACAGCCAAGCCGGTGCCCCACTGAAGTCTCTATTCATAAAACGCCAGAGCCCTGGTGGAGCAGCCTGGTGGAGTCCTGCTCCATCTTGGCGCAGATGGAGAAGCGGGCGGGGGTTCTGGGGGGCCCGGCCCAGCCTTCTCGCGCGGGCTGGTTCAATTCGAGAGGCGGCTTTGGAAAGAGGTGGGAGCAGAGGGGCACCCATGGAGTGGACGCTGTGGCCGTCCCCACAGTGCAGGGGAGGGAGCCGATGCGGGCACAGCCTGGGCCGCGGGCCGCAGCCCCTCCCGCGGAGCCCGGTTTCGGCATCGGGGAGGGGAGGTCTCTGGGGGTGAGGCGGGGCGGCACGTGGAGCGCCCCGCGGCGGCAGTGCCCTGCTCCCCAGTTCCTGCCCGGCCAGAGGCGCCGCGGATGGCGCCGCTGCCCTCGCTTGTCCAGGACCGGGGCGGTGCTGCTCACGCCCCCGGCCTCGGCTCCTCCATCGGTGGTGACGAGGTGGGACTCGGTAGCTCTGCGCACCCCTTGCCTGTGACCACGTGGGAGGCGGGCGTGCCCGCGCCCAGGAGGGAGGGGCATACGCTGGTGGGCGTGGCCCGCTGGTTAGAACTTAGGCTGTGGAATCCTGCATCCCGGCCGGGAATCTGGGCCCCACCACGTCCTCGCGGCGACTCCAGGACCCGGTGGACCCGACCCCGCAGCCTGGGGCAAAATCAGGAACATCCCCGGAGGAGTGGGGAGGCGGAAACAACAGGGAACCCTGAACCACCACCTGGGACAGCCGCAGCCCCAGTCCGGGAGGCCCTCGGCTCTCCCCCTCCCAGCCCTGCCCCCGCTCTGTTCTCGTCCGCCCTCTCCGGGGTCCCTCGGCTCCCGCTGCCCTCGCCTTTCATCCAGTGTGCCCTGCTCTCATGGCCCACGAGGATGCCCACCAGCGCCTCTGCCTGGCGCTCAAGGCCCTCTCAGATGGGCCCAGCCCACCTGGCCCTGCATCCCACCCCTCACTCCCCTGGGGCTTCCCAGGCCCTCTGCTCACCA
>PVKY010006076.1:0-16475 GCA_004027775.1 Bradypus variegatus
TTTTTTTTGGTTGTTCCAGGGGGACTACTTAGCTTCCACTCCTCTCGATGCCACCATCTTAGATCCTCTCCCTGAGACAGCCTGGGTTTAAATCCCAGCTCCTCTCCTTGCTGGTCTCCAAGGGCAACTTTCTGAGGTTCAGATGCTTTATATTTAAAATGGAGATGGGACTAGCGCCCACCTCATTGGACTGTCGGCAGGTTAAATGAGGGCGCCTCAGCCCAGGGCCTGGTAGGTGTTCGTTGCTGTTAGAGGTCTGTTCTCCCTCTGTTGATAGGTTTTTGAGGAACGCTCTTCTTTGACACTTGGTCCTACTTTATATGGCTATTTAAATTGCCCAACTTTAACTGTTCAGATTTTCTCAGCTCTTTATTTGATCCTTGCCCTTGATGTGTGGTGCGGTTTACAGATGGCCTTTTTTTTAATGCAAAGGCTCACCTCTGTGAGAATGCTTCTCTCCCTGTATTCCTTCTCCGTGAAGGTGCATCTGTTCTGTCTTTGTGCAGCATTTTCTACCCAGCTCCTATGATGGCATCTGTCTCTCTCACACACAGTGCCCTGCTTGTCCTGTATTTTTCAGTTCTTTGACCTGTCCTGCCTCACCGCAGTTCAGCTCCCTCCACCACCCTTTTTTTCCTGAGGCTTTTCTGCCCCAGGGAGCCAGGTGGGTCAATCCTGAAGGCCTGTTTGGCACTCAGGTGGTCCAGCAAGCAGAGACTGGGTTGAGGTGTACACCTCTTGCTGACAGTTGTGCTGTGGTCTCTTTTTCCCTGGGGGCACTTGGCTTGTGGCTCTCCTCTGCTGCATGTGCTCGGACCTGGGTCTCTGTGGACTTGGGTCCTGAGCTGGCTGTGTGGGGGGCTCTGACTCAGCTGTGCGCGGCTCCGTGGTCTGCACATGCGGCAGGAGGGCCCCAGCCTGGGCTGCCTCTGGGCAACTCCCAAGCTGCACGGAGTGGAGGGCAGGGAGGGGACTGGCCTGGCAGGTTCAGGGCGTAGACCTCCTGCCTTTCCTTGGTGTTTTTCTCTTGTTCTTCAGTTCAGCCTCTGTGGAGTCCTATATAGTCTGTTGTCCTCCAAAGTTCCAGGCAAGTGGAATTTATCCTTTTATTAGATGATTCTGAGGGGAGACCCTTCCTGGGTAGGTCTTACGTTACCATGTTGATGACGTCACCCCTTTCCACATGAATTTTGTGATGGACTTTCCTACATCTGCACGGGAGGCTCTTGGAATTTTGATTGGGATTATGTGAAATCTGTAAATCACTTTCAGGATAATTAATATAATATTCACTGTTCTAATCCATTAACATGGAATGTCCTTCCATTTATTTTGATTTTTTTTGTTTCTTTTAGCATCAAGAAGTGTTAGATTTTGTCAGAGGCCTTTCTGCGTCACTTGAGATAACCATGTGGTCTTTTTCTCTTACATTGTATTGTTTTAATGGATTCTTGTTGACGCAGCCTTATGTATCTGGGATAAATCCTAACTGATCATGGTATATAATTTTTTAATGTGCTGTTCATTATATTTTGTTGACGATCTTGCGTCTGTATTCATGGGAGATATTGGTCCTTTTATTCAGCTTTGGTGTTAAGGTTTTTTGGCCTTGTAGAATGAATTATTGTTCCTCTTGTTCAGTTTTTTGGAAGAGTTTGAGCAGAACTGGAATTAACTCTTCTTGGAATGGAATTCCCCTGTGAAGCCATCTGGGGAATTTCTCTTTGGGTTTTTTTGATCACTGGTTAATCTCTTTATTTGTTGAGTTTCTGTTTCTTCTTCAGTCACTTGTAGGTTGTTTGTTTCTAGAAATTTGCCCATTCACCTTGGTTGTCTGATTGGCACACAGTTGTTCATATTATTCTCTTACTTATATTATATATACGTATATTTTTCCCCACATGGTCTGTAGTTATGTCCCCCTTTTCATTTCTGATTTTCGTTGTGTCGTCAGTCTGGCTAAAGACTTGTTTCTTTTTAATATTTTTGAAGAAATATTTTTGAAGAACCATCTTTGGGTTTTGTTTATCATCCCTTTTTTCATTTTATTATTCCCTATCTTATTTATATCTGTTCTAATCTTGGTTACTTTCTTCCTCTGGTCTCCTTGGTTTTAGTTTGCTCCTCTTTTTCTGTGTCTTACAATAATGCAGGCATGTAGAGTTATGAATTGGCCTCTCAGCTCTGTCTCTGCTGGTGTCTCCATATTCTTTCTTTTCCTTGTGTTTTCCTCTTTGGCCCACTGCTTGTGGCACCTTCTGTTGCCTGTTTCTGAGATCCTCCTGGAGGGTCCCTGGTTCCTGGTCGTGGGGGTGGAGAGCTGGAGCAGGAGATGGAGGGAAGTTCCTCCTGGGCCTCCCATGTCACCCTGGCTCCGGAGGCGTCACCTGCTGCTTTCCCCCCTTTCCTGACAGGTCCAGCCGTTCCTGCCCGAGTGGTTGGCCAAGCCAAGCTGTGGGGGACACAATGTCCCCCAGGACCTCGTTCCCATCCAGGACATCCCCGAAGTCCACCCTGAGCTGCGCAGGAAGCTGCAGGCGCAAGGCATCTCCTCCTACTTCCCAGGTACCATGGCCCTGGTGGGCAGCCCACATGCGTGTAGCCCCGAGCAGCCTGGCTGCTGGCGTGTCCCTAGGCATGTGGTGCCAACGTGCGTCACGAGGCTTTGTGCTGTCCTTGGTCTGCACGGGCCGGAGACATCCAGGTCTCCACAGATGCGGCCCCTGACCGCTGCCCTTCTCTCCAGTCCAGGCGGTGGTGATCCCCACCCTGCTGCAGAGCGCGGCCAGCGGGCTCTTGGTGGGGAGAGGTGGCTGCCGCCCCAGCGACCTCTGTGTTTCTGCCCCAACGGGCAGCGGGAAGACGCTGGCCTTTGTCATTCCTGTAGTGCAGGCGAGTGTGCGGGAGACACGGGCTGGGCTGCAGGGCGGGGACGGGCGGGCTGACACACGGCCCTCTCCCCGCAGATCCTTCTGTGCCGAGTGGTGTGCCACGTGCGGGCTCTGGCCATTCTGCCCACCAAGGAGCTGGCCCAGCAGGTGTGTGTCCCCAGGCAGAGCCCAGCACCCTGCGCTCAGGCCTCCTCGTCCCAGGTGGGATGGACCTGGGGAGGCCCACAGCTCAGGGAGCTGACAGCCTCCTCCCCCAGGTGAGCAAGGTGTTCAACGTGTACACAGATGGCACGCCTCTGCGAGTCGCCCTCATCACCGGACAGAAGTCGCTGGCCAAGGAGCAGGAGAGCCTTGTCCAAAAAACGTAGGTTCTGCCTTGGGTCCTGCAGGGGGTTCCCCACACAGGGGGCACTCAGCAGCCGGCGGGCTCTGCCGGGAAGCAGGAGGCCCTGCTGTGTCCTGGCGTTGCTGTGCCGGGGCTCAGTGCTGCCTGAGCTGAGCCCGACTCCGGTGTGCAGGGCAGACGGCTTCCGCTGCCTGGCGGACATTGTGGTGGCCACCCCTGGCCGCTTGGTGGACCACATTGACCAGACCCCTGGCTTCAGCCTCCAGCAGCTCCGCTTCCTGGTACGTTGGCGGGACCCTGGGGCCTGGGCCGACTGGCCTCCCGGCGTCACCAGGGCACAGGACCCCGACTCTCCTCAGGTCATTGACGAGGCTGACCGCATGATCGACAGCATGCACCAGGCCTGGCTGCCGCGCGTGGTGGCCGCTGCCTTCCGGAGCGAGGGCCCCCCGGGGCCCTGGGCGCCACTGCAGCGGAGGCAGGTCCCGGCGGTGACCGCTGCCAGGTACGCAGCCCTGCCCTGTGCCGGGCCCCGTGTCTCTACAGGGCTTCTCTCTGGCCCACAAGGGAATGCGAGGGGCATGTGTGGGTCACTGTCCTGCCTTCCTCCTTTCCAGCACCTGCTGCCCCCAGATGCCTCTGCAGAAGCTGCTCTTCTCAGCCACCCTGACGCAGAACCCTGAGAAGCTGCAGCAGCTGGGACTCTACCAGCCTCAGCTCCTTTCCTTGGGGCTGGCGCACAGGAGCCCCGAGGGCAGTGATGGGGACGTGGGCAGGAAGTACGCCTTCCCTCCTGGGCTCTCGGTGAGTGGGGTGCTCCGTGAGGGGGCAGCTGGGTCTGGGCTTGGGGCTCCCGCCAGCATGTGCCGTGCCCGCAGCACTCCTACGTGCCCTGCAGCCTCAGCTCCAAGCCGCTGGCTGTCCTGCACTTGGTCCTGAAGATGAACTTCTCAAGGATCCTCTGCTTTACCAACTCGCGTGAGAACGCCCACAGGTGAGGCCCGGGCAGGGCGGGGGAAGGCAGGCTGGGGAGGCTGTGGCCCACCCGGCCCTGGTGTCCTGTCAGGCTCTTCCTGCTCATCCAGGCCTTCGGGGGTGTGAGCGTGGCAGAGTTCTCCTCCCGCTTCGGGCCTGGTGAGAGGAAGAACATCTTGAAGCAGTTCGAACAGGGGAAGATTCAGCTGTGAGTGTCTGGGGAGCAGCTGTGTCCTGCCCTCTGGGGCACTGGGAGGGGGTCAGTCCCGCCAGCCCAGGATCCCCCGCGGGGTGTCCTGCAGCCCAAAGCCACAGCAGCGTCCCCTCTGTCTGCACAGTCTTGTCAGCACAGACGCCACGGCCCGGGGCATCGACGTGCAGGGCGTGCAGCTAGTAGTCAACTACGACGCCCCCCAGTACCTGAGGACCTACGTGCACCGGTGAGGGGTGGGGGGTCCTTCCACAGCCCAGGCTGCGGGGCACTCTGCACAGGTTGGGGTTGTGTCCTTGGAGCCACCTGTCTGACCCGTATGACTTCAGGGCCGGACGAACAGCGCGAGCTGGGAAAGCCGGTCAGGCCTTCACGCTGCTCCTGAAGGTGCAGGTGAGACGGGTGGGGGCCCGGACGGGGAAGTGGGAGCAGGCGCCAGGGAGTCCTGAGGACACCCTCCCGCGCCTGCTTCTCCCCCAGGAGCACCAGTTCCTCCGGATGGTGACGGCAGCGGGAGTGGCGCAGCTGGAGCGGCACGAGGTCCCCAGCGAGAGCCTGCAGCTGCTGGTGCCGCGGTACGAGGAGGCCTTGGCCCAGCTGGAGAAGACGGTCAAGGTGAGGCCCGCGCGGGTCCACCGCAGGCCCCAGTGCCCCAGCGGCAGCGTTCCCTTAGCTGAAGCCTAACGCATGTCTAGAGGAGACTCGGGAAAGGAAGGATCAAAACCAAGCAGGAGAAAGAATGGATCCTCGGTGGGAGGTGGAGATGGGGGCGCAGTACCTGGGAACCCCAGAACCGAGTGTGGTCAAGTCCTTTGGGCTGGAGGGGGACAGCCCTGGGAGCTGACCCCTCCCTTTCCACAGGAGGAACGAAAGCAGAGGGCGGCCTAGGGGCGAGACCTGGAGGACAGAGGTGAGTTGAGCAGCTGAGCTGGCCCTTAAGGCAGGGAGGATTCTCCCTCCTTTCTGGGCTAACTGGTGCTATCTTTATTCACTTTCCAGAAAAATCCCTGAGTTCTGCCTGCTGTGAGCCAAGAATAAGATTTGCTGAGGATTCAGCCATTTGCACCATTTCCTCCCGATGCGGGACGCGAGGTGCCTTCGCCCACTGCCCAAAAGAGCCACCGGCAGTGGGTCGGGCTTTCTGGCGGCAAGTTGGGCCTGAAAGCAGGTCAGACTGTTTTGGGGATAACACTGGGCTGCCACCACAGACCAGATGTGACCATGTTTGTTACAGTTTTGGCCACGGCGGGGACTTAGCTTTTCCACAAACACTAACCTGTTCATCACGCTGGATTTGTAAGGTCGCCAGGGGATGCGCTGCCCGTTTTACACTGGACCTGCTTTCTAGCGGGTTTGGAGCCACGAGCCTAATGACACACAACACGTGTACTTCCTCTTTACTCACCACCCAGGGGCAAAATAGTCACCACAGGAAAACAAGCTCTGGAAGCACTGATCCACCTCTGTAAGAAGAGTTTGCTTTCATAAAATTTATATGCTACTATTAAACTTTTTTTAAAAAAATTGGCATGAACTGTGGTTCTTTAGGTCTGCACAAAGATACATCGTTCAAGTCGTCAGTCATGCACATTCTCAGCACTCAGATCACGGGTTTCCTGTCACTGAACACATAAGGACCAATTACACATCACAAGAGCAAACCCAAATCCAGCAGTTACCCAAATTAGAACTTAAACTAAACCAACAGAATCATCTTAGGCATATAGAAGTGCAGCATGCTTTTTACAAAACAAACAGGCATTTGGTATAGAGCCACACACAGGACACGCTGGAAGCAGCCCAGAGGGAAGCTGGGAAGTTGAAGCACGACTCCAGAAATGGCACAAGAAACGGGAAGCAGCTGTTACCGACAGATGGATGGACTGCTGGGGGCCCCCACTGCCACTCGGCGCTCAAAGACCCTTCCCTCCAGTGGCCTGGAAAGCCTTCAGCTGGGCCGGGCAGGAAGCTGCGACGCTGGGGAATCGCCGAAGTCTGTGTGCCCGGCAGCCCCTGCTGCCTGACACACAGCTCTGGCTGTCGCAGGCTGCCGGGCGCCCCTGAGGCCTGCAGCTGTGCCAAGACGGTCGTCACAGCCTGCTGTGGTGTTAACTTCTGTGGAGCCGCTGGCACTGACCCCCGCCGTGGGGAGCACCTGCTCCTGCCCCCCACCATGTTCTGACACACTGGCTGTGGCTGCACCTGGAGGTTGAGAGGGTGTGAGCAGGAAAGGGCTCAACGTCCTGCTCTCATTTCCTGGCGGCCACATGAGGACTCACAGGGCTACAGCCAGTCACCCCGAGTGAGAGAGCGCTGCAGTTTGAGCACTGATGGATGTGGAACCAGTAATCCCCAGTAAGCAACAGATCCTGAGTTAATCAAAGAAACTAAAATTCTGACCGTAACTCATAAGCGGCCACCTCTGCCTGGATCAGTGTGCAGTGCATGAGGACTGGCTTCCGGAACGGCAGTGGAGCAGGAGGAGCCCGAGGACCTGCTCCCCGGCAAAACAAACACAACTCATGAGAGAGCTTTGGAAAACAACCACTTCAGGTCCCCAGACATCTTCCCAAGTAAATCCAAAGTACATCCTGTAGTATGGTAAACCCTAGTGGAACAACAAGAATATGTAACCTGGAAGAAAGTCTTCATTAAAATTTTACACTAGAAAGCAGTAGAGAACTGCTGGCAGTCAGCGTACAGGGTCATGAGAAGCTGCACAGCCCCTCCCTCTGCAGAAACGTGAAAGCCAAGCTGAAACTGTCCAAGTGCTCAAAAAACAAAGGTTTACAGCAACCAAGTGAACCTAAAATCAGGTGACTTCAAAACAGGAGAAGCGCCCGGGGAGATCCAGATGGCGGGTGAGAGGCGCAGGGCTCCGTCCCCCACAGCAGCTCTGTATAAGCAGAAAGAACTGCAGAAACATTTTTCCCAAAGCTCCAGGAAAGTTAGCCCGCAGTAACAGGGTGAGCGCCGAGTAAAGAGAAAGGCACCCTGGCTGGCCCCTCTCCTACCAGCCCGGCGCAGAGCCGGCCGCCCTCCCACTGCGGGTCCTGGTCCTGGTCCCGGAACCTCGGGCACATCGGGGGCTTGTGTGCCAGGCCCCGCCTGTCTGCTGGTGGCCGAGGGGCTCGCCGTCCCAGGACTCACCCCGTGGGTACAAGGCGGCCGTGGGAGGTGCTGCCCGTGGCAGGGGACACACCGTGCAGCACCCGGGGCCGTGCGGAAACTGCTTCCGGGGAAGGGGGCACTCGGACCATGTAAATGGGGGAATTCCTAGGCCGCACGTCCTGCCCCAGACAAGATGGAGAGCGGACCAGGGAGGCCCTATGCTCTGGCCTGGAGCTCGTCTTCAAACTCATACAGAAAGGCCCTGCAAAGACTGGGAAGAGTTTTCTGTTTCTCCTTGTTTTTGTGGGTTTTTTGTTTTTCCCTACCTCCTAGCACTCAAGGAAAGCTGTCTACCTGGGTATAAGCTTAAAGAACCCATACTTCTAAACTCCAGTGATAATACCCTAAAATATCAGAATGTCCAGGTTCCAACAAAAAAATTATGAAATATACAAAGGAACAGGAAGTGATGGCCCAGATAAAGGAGTAGAAAGCATGAGAAACCATCAGTGAGAAGTGCCGACCTGGGACATCCCAATGAGTTTTTTTTTTAATATTCATTTTACTGAGCTATACTTACATACCACGCAGTCATACAAAACAAGTCGTACATTTGTTCACAGTACCACATTACATCGTTGTACATTCATCACCTAAATCAATCCAATCCCTGACACCTTCATTAGCACACACACAAAAATAACAATAATAAAGTGAAAAAGAGCAATTAAAGTAAAAAAGAACACTGGGTGCCTTTGTCTGTCTATTTCCTTCCCCTATTTTTCTACTCGTCCATCCATAAACTAGACAAAGGGGAGTGTGGTCCGTATGGCTTTCCCAATCCCACTGTCACCCCTCATAAGCTACATTTTTATACAATTGTCTTCAAGATTCATGGGTTCTGGGTTGTAGTTTGGTAGTTTCAGGTGTCCACCACCAGCTACCCCAATTCATTAGAACCTGAAAAGGGTTGTCTAAATTGTGTGCAAGAGCGCCCACCAGAGTGACCTCTCAGCTCATTTTGGAATCTCTCTGCCACTGAAGCTTATTTCATCTCCTTTCACATCCCCCTTTTGGTCAAGAAGATGTTTTCCATCCTACGATGCGGGGTCTACATTCCTCCCCAGGAGTCATATTCCACGTTGCCAGGGAGATTCACTCCCCTGGGTGTCTGATCCCACGTAGGGGGGAGGGCAGTGATTTCACCTGCCAAGTTGGCTTAGCTAGAGGGAGAGGCCACATCTGAGCAACAAAGAGGCATTCATGAGGAGGCTCTTAGGCACAATTATAGGGAGGCCTGGCCTCTCCTTTGCAGCAACAGTCTTCCCAAGGGCAAGACCTGTGGTAGAAGGCTCAACCCATCAAACCACCAGTCCCCTATGTCTGTGGTCATGTTAGCAACCATCGAGGTGGGGCAGGCCAATACCCCTGCATTCCCCACCAGCTCCCCAATGAGTTTTAAATAATGTTCCTAAGTATGCTCAAAGGGGTAAAGAAAACATGGACAGAGAACTAAAGGAAAACAACAGATGAACATGGAGAATATCAACAGAGAACGGAAATTTAAAAACTCCCTGCAGGGGTTCTTCAGCAGATTGGAGTAGGCAGAAGAAAGAAATGGAGAACGTGAAGGTGAGACAACTGCAGTCACCCGGTCTGAGAAGCAGAGGGAGGGAGTGGAGGATGAGCAGAGCCTGACCCATGTCTGCCGGCCCCACGGGGTGTTGAAGGGGGTTCTGCAGGCTGAACCGTGGGTAGAGAGAAATGGCCGTACTCCTGTGTTGTTGGTCTGTAATGGCACTTTGCTTCCTGCAGGACCTAAAGGCAATGCGTGCAGTGTACGGAGAGAGTGGTGGTTCTGGATGCAGGACACACAGACATGTGACCTATAGCGAGACCCACCTGAAGAGGGCGGGGCCCCGGGACGTGGGGAGCACGGCAGGTCGGAGCAGAACGACACCGGACAAGGCCTCTGTACGGGGACTGCACTGGGTTCCGGCTTGTAGCTCCGCTTACTGGGAACAGTACTTATAAATCAGCGTTTTGAGGCGCACAGCCTATGAAGACGTCATTTGTGACCAGAACAGCAGAAGAGGGTGTGGAGGCTGGGGGAGCTCCAAGTTCGCTCAGCCCCGACTCAGCTGGGAGTGTGACAGATGGAGGATGGCAAAGATAAGCTCTGCAGTAACCACAGACAACACACACAAAAGGAAATGGGAAGAGAGAACAGGTCATTAGAAAAGCCCAACTGAACACAAAAGTAGGGACAAAAAGATAGAAAATGCACAAAAAACTAAACAGGAAAATGGGAAGTCAGTCCTGCCTTAAGAATAACCGGATGAACAGGCATCAGCCAACGCAGACGACCAGGCGGACGCTCACAGCAGCCGAGAGAGCTGACGAACGGATAAGCAAAACCCCGCGCGCGCACAGCGTGGACATCGTTCAGCTGTACGAAGGCAGCACGTGCTGACACGTGACTGCATGACGAACCCTGAAGACATCGTGCCGAGGGAGATAAGCCAGACACACGAGGACATGGATGTACGACGTGACTCGACGAAACAAGCAGATTCCTGGGGACAGAGGACTGATTAGAGGCAACCAGGGGCTGGGTGGCTGGAAGCGAAAGGGGGTTGCTGCTTCAAGGGAGCCGAGTTTGTGTTAGGGGAGTGCGTGGTGGTGAGGGTGGCAAACCACCACTGAATTGTACACTCAAAAGTGGTTCAAGTAGGAAGGGTGTTCTCTATTGGTCACCACCATACAAAACAAGCAACAAAGCCCACGCCGGGAAACCACTTCTCACCCCTAGGGTGGCTGCAATGAAACGGATGGACCCACAGGCACCAGCGAGAGTGCAGCACGGAGAGTGGAAGCCTGTGCCCTGCTGGTGGGAATGTGAAACGGGACAGTTTGGTGGCTCCTCGAGATGTTACACATGGAGCTACCACATGACCTGGCAATTCCATTCCTAGGTGTATGTGCCCAAGAGAAACGAAACGAAAAACCTTGAACGTTCACATCAGCGTTATTCACATTAGCAGAGGCCGCGCGCCAATGGGGACAGTTTCCTTCTGGGGTGACTGTGGTGATGGTGGCATAGCCCTGTGACGATGCTGAAAACCACTAAATCCTACACTTTAAATGGCTGACTTTTCTGTTACGTGAATGTATCTCTATAAAGCTCTTTGCTGAAAGAAATAGTGAGAACACACAGGCAGAGGCTCACTGGAGTTACAAGGACTTGAAAGTGCCAAACGGCCCCTCTCCCGTGGCCTTGTTTACACCTGATGGTTTGGGCGTGAGCTGGTACTTGAGTGCCGAGGAGGAGAGGCAGCTGGCCGAAGACGCAACTGTGGGCCTTTCCGTGCCTTTTCACTGAGCGCCAGCAGCTCCCCTCCTGGCGGGGGCCCAGGGGAGCCCCCCGGAAGTTGTGAGAGGCAGGGGCCCGAGGGGCCTTTAAGCCTCCCCTGCTGGGAGGGCACCGGGGCTGCCTGCGGCTCAACAGCTGAGGCCCCTTGGCCGCCTTCATGAAGCACCACATGGAGAGGTGGCAGCGGCTTTAGGGGCGGCCCTCTGGGCTGTGACCTGAACCCATGCAGTCCCATTTCCTGCCTTCTGAGAAGAAAGGAAGGGCGGGTCGCAGCACGATAGAAGGGGCCAGAAGGCGAGGGTGACACGGCTGGGCAGGGCCCATGCCTGGCCCTGGGACTGCAAGACCCAGGGGACGTCAGACATGGTGTCCTGCCCGGAGGCTGTGAGGCAAACGGCCCCGTCTGCCATTGGCCCGTCTGCTGCTGACCTGCTGCACATTTACCTGGAAAACAAGACGGAGTTTAGGAAACAGCAGACGCGTGGGCTCGCCCCGTGGGTGCCAGGAGGCTGAAGGGAGTGAAGCCGCAGTTAACCAGACATGAGGTCCCCTGCCCTTGTGTGTGTTGCAAGCTTCCATTGGGAGCTTCCCCTCTGCCCATCTCACTGGTTGATTCCTTGAGCTCTGGGGTTGAAGGTTCCCGGGGAGGCTTCGCGCTTGCTTCTCCCAGACGCCCGGGGGCACTGCGGCTCCAGCTCGACTTGCAATGAAAATCCTCAGTTCTGCGGCTTTTTTAAACTTGCAAGTAGTACAAATTCAGGACGCGTGCAGGGGCTGGCCAGTGACTTTCTGAAAGAACGACGGTGCTGCACGCTGCTGCTCAGCACAGGGGCTTTTCTGACTTTCCCTCACCCCGGGAGGGCTGCCCTGTGCACCCGGCTGCTCGGCGTGCCCTCCGGTCTGTGCCCAGTCGCAGGCCCCCTGGGCCCACGCCCCCGGGGCCTCCTGCCTCGAGCCTTTGCTGGCACCTGGCTCCTCGCCTCACATCCCTGCAGATTTACCCAGGGTTTTACATTTTATCTGGCGTTATTTTTTTAACCTGACCTTTTTGGATATTCTGTTGGGACAGGTTTTCAGGAACTGCCGTCTGCCATACTGCCAAAGTCAGACATCCCTAACCAAGAGACCGTTTTTCTAAAAACTTTCTGAAAATTGTATTACAAAAGGCAAAACCCAACCTTCTTTTTGGTTTTTGCTGTCTCCATTTTAAAAGCAAGCCTTCCCCCCAGAGAGCACCTGTCTGCGTTCCTGGATCGGGGAGGGCTCCTGTCACCCCAGGAGCCGCACCAGGGGCGGGACGGCCTGTGGCTGCTGCTGGTGTTTGAGCTTCAGGACTGCGGCACATGTGGGGGCTGAGGGACCACAGGAAGGAAGTGGGACATGGGACACATGCGGCACACGCCAAGGCTCAGAGCACAGGCACGTTTCACGCTCAGCTCGCTGGCAAGCTGCTCGGGAGAGCAAACTTCAGGGCGACTACGGCACTGAAATGAGGACGACACCCCCTCCATTTCCCACTAGTTATTTATCATTAGCATTTCACTGGCGAGTTTGGCATCTCTGCACCCCTTATTCAGAAATGAGTAACAGGAACAGGGTCCTAATTAGGCTCCCTTAAAAAGAAACCAGCCAACAGGAGTGCAACTCAGCAGCTCGTAGGCAGGAAACGTCAGCCAGGTTTTTCGCAAACAGCCCAATGATCTGTTTTCCGTTTCCCCAGCAGCTGCTTTTGGAGGTGGCCCTGTCGTGACCCCACCCAGAGACACAGCAGCAGGGATGGAGACAACTGGGGGCTCTGCCAGAGCACCCGGGGCTGACGTCTGCCCGGGAGCTGTGAGCTGGGGAGCGGACACATGCCTGGGCGACAAGAAACAAGGGTCCCAGGCGCCCGCCAAGGTCCCACGGATTCCTCCTCCCTCGGGCAGGAGACTTACGAGCCGGGCCCCCTGAGGCTGACCGCGGTGGTGCCGGTGAGCAGGGCCCCGCGCCTGGGGGCCGTGACCATGGAGGGCTGGGGGGGGCGCGGCAGGGTCCCGGCTGAGCCTGCGGGGGCTTCTGACCAGCTGCTCCTGGGGGTACAGCCAGGACTCACTTGTTTTCTATCTCAGTTGGCAAAAGCACGTGTGCAAATAGCAAGTTTGTCTTTCCTTACTCGCACTTTTAAGGCATGACTAACTCATCTGCTTTAAGAAACAAAAAATTCCGAACACAGATGCTTTAGGTCGGTATTTTTGACACATTCGTAATATCTCTGCTTATACTCTTCTGTCAGCGACTGACACCCGCGTACCTCAGCCTCTCCGCCGTCCTCCGCCTCCCAGGCCATGGCTCACAGCACAGCACGCAAACACCCCAACACGCTGTCCCCACTGGGGCCGCCTCGCAGGCCCCTCCCCGCCCGACCCCAGCCCAGGATGGAGCTGCCGACAAGGTGGGGAGGGGGCAGGGAGCCGACGACTGGTGGCGGGTGGGGACCCCAGGTCGGCTGAAGACGGCCTGACAGCAGCCCCAGGGCCAGGAACTGACGCGCGTGCCCTGAAATTCTGGAGTCAATACACAGGGCAGTGTTACTGCTACTACTCGGTAAGAGTACATGGTTTTCAAAGCAAATGTAAGCAGAAATGCCATTTCTAACCAAATCCCTCACAGAGCCCGAACCAGGAAACACCCAAACGCAGAGCAGCTGAGCTGAGTGTGCCGCCCACCCGGGCAGTCCCCGGAGATGGGAGTGGGGGGCCCACCGCCGAGGAGGCGCCAGGGAGAGGCCCGAGGGGCCCCCTCGTGGGGGAAAGGGCGCTCAGAAGCCATCACGGAACCAGTGCCTGAGACGCACCTGCAGGGGTGACCCCCCCCGTGGGGACCGTATGGGACCCCGGGACCCGGCCTGGGTGGGGAGAAGGCATGGCTCCCGCGCTGCCCCTGCCCGCACGCGGGCTCCAGGGGGCCAGGCCACCCAGGCTCCGCCCTTGAGCTTGTCTTCGTTCCTTTTATTTTCCAAAACTGAATCGGGGAAGACTGAGGGAAGCTCCCCGGTTGGGGGAGACTGAGGCGGCCTGACGGCTGCGCACAGGGCGGGGGGCGGACACGGGCGGAACGCGGTGAAACGCAGACGGTCTGCAGCGCGGCCAGGAGCACGGAGCAAGGCTCTGTCGGCCACCAGAGGAGAGCGCGGGGGAAGCTGCGGGAGCACATCGCACTGTCCCTGTGACTTCTGCACGTCCAAGGTCGCCTCAGAAGCTGAGGCTGATGGGGCCTCCCTTTTCTCAGCTCATCACCCAGAGCTGGAGTGGAAGAGGTTGGGGCAGCGGGTACCCCGAGTGGAGGAGCAAGCCCTGCTCCCCTGAACCCCAAAGGGGTGGGACGCTGTCAGGCCAGGGCTCCCCCAGGCATCTACACTGCATAAGAGCTGCAGGCGTCTCAGCCAAAACTCAGGAGGCGACTTTCTGCCCAAAACATGCCTGAAAATATGAATTCCTGTGACCCGCAAGGGGCAGATCCCTCCAGCTCAGACATGAGGAAGCACAGCGCTGCTCAGCCCCCAGCTTCAGGCTGTAGCGCTCCTCCCCACCACGCCTGCCGACAGGGGCCTGCCATGAAGTCCGAAAATGACCCTCGGGGAAGGGCCCGGGACCGCAGAACCCAGCAGGCTCAACAGGAGCCTCCAGGCTGCAGGACGGCAACACCGACACCCGGGGAGACCGCCCGGGCCGACGGGAACTGGCGCAGAAAAGCACGTGCTGGCGACCCAACCCTGGAAGCAGGAGCTGCAAAGGACAGAACGCAGCAGCCCCTCGTCAGTCCCATGGCCCAGAGGGACCAGAAGGGCTACAGAGCGTTACAGTCCCCACCAGCGGCCTCGCTGCTCCATGACTTGCCCCCTGACCTGTGGCAGTTTCCACCCGGCTTTCATCTGGCCTGGAGATGGGGCTCGTGCCGGGCCCTGCGTTGGTGGCCCCTGCATTTGAGCAACTTGCTGCTGCCGGAGCAGCTGGAGGTGGGCAGGGGTGAGTGTTTTGCTGAGAAGTTGTGTCCCTGTGACTGCAAAGAGAGACTGAGGGTTTTTTAACAATCCCTCCTGTATACGTTTTGGGGGAATAAATTCACCAACACATGGGGAAAATTCTAGAAGGTGCAACATAGTTCCATCTTTATAAAGTTGCCCTTCAAGTTGTGGTCAAGAATGGGGCTTGAGCTGCTTAACAGTTAAGCTGGTACCTGTAAAATATATAGACCAACAGTGGAAGCGATTCTGCTAAGCAGAGAAGGGGAACAATTTTCAGGTGTATCTGGATCCACGAATCTAACAGAACCAGCTCTGGCCCATGAGGAGGGGTAACGAGAGCAAAGTCACCTCCACGGTGCATGCAGCCCAGGCTGGGGGAGCCCAGGATGATGGCCGCACGGCCCCCCAGATGCCCCAGCAGACGCGTCCTCCCGCAAAGGTGCCCGCTGCGCCCGGGGGTGTGCCCGGCATCTGTGCTTCCTACCTGGGGACCCGGACGCCATGTGGGTTCTCGTCTGGGTCTGCGCCGGAGTTGGGCCGGCTGAGATCCCGCCGAGCTGGTGACAGAGGTGGCTGTGTGCACCCCCTGCGTGGGGCTCGGGGTGGGGGACACAAGCCCTGTGGCCTTGGAAGGAAAATAACCGAGGTGAATTCTGCTTTTGAGCGTTTCAAGTAAGACACGAGACTTCTCGTTATTAATCTGTCCTTCTTCCTTCTGATCCCACTCGTGACCCACTGGTGTGAAGAGGCCCCAGCCAGGCCCGGGGTGGCCACCTGCTACTTCAGAGGCTGCAGGGTGGGAGCCAGGGCTCTGGGCACCGTGCTCACGACAACGCTGGCACTCACAGAAGCTGAAAACCAAGTTGAGAGCCGGGCAGCTCAGGGCTTCCAGCAGGGTCGCTCGGTGCCGTCACCGTGTCCTGCTGCATCCGGCTGTTCAGGAGACAGGTGAGCGCAGAGCAGCAGCCAGATCCACCACCTGGTTATTTCTCATCTAACTGACTTCATGTCTCCTTAATACCGCCTATGAGGACGCTCCATGATGTTCAAGGATGAATCAGACATGCCCCACATTCGTTTGTTCATCCGTCCATCCATCCATCCATCCAATAGCATTGAGGCTCACAACTTGCCAGAGCCCCCCCGCCCCAGGCACCTGGCGTCGAGGAGTCTGCAGAGTGCGCCAGCGGTTGGTGTGGGCACATAAAACCCTCACAGGCACTGGGAAAGCACCAGGGGGTGGAGAGCTCCCAGGGAGGTGGTTCCGACATGCCGGGCGGGAGCAGCAGCGAGGGCACTGCAGGAAGGGAGCCGCGTTCGCAGGGACCCTGTGGTGAGGGACAGGACAGTGTGTCCCAGGAGCCCCGCAGCCCCTGGGATGGAGGTGGGGGAGGTGGGTGGCTGCCTCGGGTGTGGTGGGGGAGCTGTGAGCAGGCTTGTGCTCGGAAGGCATTTCTCTGGCTGCCAGAATGGGACTGGTGAGGATGTCACCCCAAGATTCCAAAAGGAAGGGTGGACAGAGGAGACGGAGACAGGGGTCAGACCTAGGCCCCCACGTGGCGCTG
>PVKY010006077.1:0-16443 GCA_004027775.1 Bradypus variegatus
AATTTTTCATTAGACAATGTTTACATTACCTCACCTAAAGAACCTTTGAGAGTGTATATATGAAATTTAAAAATATATTAAGTTGCTTTAAAACAATATGTATAGCTATAAAAGTTGGAGTTATTTTAACTTTGAATATGTACCAAGTCTCTTAAATATTGAAAACTTGTGGACTCTTTGTGCATCTGAGTTTTACTTTCCTATTAGGCCATGTAGGAAACTGTGTTCTTGTTCTTGGTAAAGGGGCCCTCACTGAAATCCAAGCTTGGAAGGATTTCCTTTGTTGTTCCAGATTTTCTTGTTTGATTTTGAGGGATGGCTTATGGAGCTAGAGGATGCGTGGGAGGAATTTACCTAACATTGACATCTGTTCCATGAGTTTTTTTCAAGGCGCTTATTTTATTGCAGCGTATTAAACTTCTTTGATATTAAAGGGTCTTTGTGTAATCACTGGAGAGGGTGCAGAATGCATTGAAGCCCAGCATTCGACTCATAGTTCACAGCAAAGTTGATAAATTGTCAGAAGGGACCAAAAAAAAAAGCAATGCTTTTTAACCCTCCTGACTCAACCATGGTGTTGGGACTCAAAGAAACATTATTGTTTAGTAAACCGATGGTCATTTTGTGATTTTTGCCTAACTTTAGGGAGAAGAAAACACAATGGATGAATTCTTCGGAGTTGCCATGGCAGTGCTGGAAAGTGCCATGCTTTATCCTTTGGGGTAGTTCAAGCTCCTGAACCCCAGGCAAGCAGAAAGTACTTCCATTTGCTAACTTCGTGACCCATTTCATTATGTTCTGTCTTCAGCACTGTTCAAGGTGGGTCAATTTAAGGTCCCAGAAGCCAGTGATTTCTGTGAATCAGCCACGATCTCATAAATATGTTCATCTGACAGTAGCCATTGACATGCAGAAATTCCTCAGGTGAAAATAACCCAGCAGCCAACAGTCAGCCCACTCCTTGTTAATCTGAATAGTGTTCTTTGTTAAGATAGACTTATTTTCCTCCAATATTCATCCTGTAGTAGAGTAACTATAATACCGATCCAAACTGACTGCCTTGGCTGAGGAGGTATCTCTAAAATTAATCTGGAGGACTTTGGGTATAGGGTATAGGGATGCATTATCAGCAATCTCAGGAAAATTGACCAAATCATGTAATCAAACTAGGTTGCACCTTGGAGGCATGGGCATTCCTTCTCTTCCCTCTGTCCCCCTCTCCCCTATCAAACCCTACTGTGCCCATTCTCTTAGCTGGGGATTTCCTTTTAGCAGTGAAGTTTGCCACTTAGTTTACTGTAAATCATAGGCTGTAAACTGGTGGCTCATAAAATGTATTTTGTTTAGCCCAGTGTTGTTTTTTTTAATATATTTTAAAACTACAGGCTCATAGTTTTAAGACATTTAAATTCATCATAAAAAAAAAAAAGATCTGAAAAAAATCAGTGCATGGTGAGAATCAGCTGGAGCTCAGTAGATTGGAAAATATGCCCTTTAGGTCACCACAGTCCTCAAACTGTGCCAGTTGCCATTCGTCGTTGTTTTCACGTACAGTAGAGAAATCTGTCTCTCTATCTGCTGCTTTATCAGAAGTAGTAACACAAATGATGGACCAGGAGGGCATGTACCCATTGACTTGTTTATGTACCTACTGGCCTCTCCAGACTCTTGCTTACAGCCTTGCTTTCACCCCGTTTCTCTTCTATACCCTGTTGACTTAAATTTCCTCCAAAGTCCGTAATTCTTTAGAAGGCACAGCAGTTACCTTCTCTGCCCACTTTCAAGGTGAACCATGTGCTAAGGTTTGGCCCGTGTGAGCATCACCACAGCCTGGTCTAGAAGGAAATAAGTCCACAGACCTGGCATCAGAGGTGTCAGGGGCCTTGCCTGGATGTCTCACCTCAGCACTCTGAGCATGCACTCAGACCTACAAATGCCTGAATGCAATCTTCTCACCTGTGAAATGGTGATAGAAGGACTATTGAAGTAGGTTTGCCTCCTTTCCCCACTGACCTCTTAACAAACCACTCTTCTGGAATTGGACAGGTTAACCTTACAGGACTGTCGGAGAAGCCACACAATTTTCTAATCTGTTGCCCTGATCCTTGGAAACCTTCAGAGCCAGGTTAAATGTAGGTGTGGCTCTTCACACAAATTTATAAAATGTATACACTTTAAGGGAAATGAGGACAAGTCGCCTGCCCAGATGTCTGTGTATGCTGTGCCAGGCCCTGCCCTCACACCAACAGAGCCCTCACACTGAAAGACAAGGGAGCTGTGATGGAGCCATCCTGCAGCCCTGCCATTCCTTCTTCAAGACCAGAGATTCTAGACTTGGACGTCCTGTGTGTGCATCTTGGAGCCATCCCAGATGATCAGACCAGAACCCTTTGCTCTGGGATGGTGCATGCTGACAGCCTGGGGGCTCATCTTTGGTTGAGAAAAAGAGATCAATAAGGCAGAATTTGAGTGAATCAATATCATGTTCACATGGAAGACACCAGACAATATCCAACATGTTCTAAAACAATACTGCTTCTAGGGAAAGAACAGCTGTGACTCCCTTATGGGCTTGTTCTAAACAAGTCTCTTTAAAAAGACGCCATCCCAAACAAGACTACTGAAACCCCCAAACAAAGTATGACAACCACATCATAGCATCTGAAAATCAAAACAAGACACTGGATGTTGACCTTTAACATATAAAAATACTATAACAAAATGAAATACAAATATATATTAGAATCTGTAAGTATTCTGTATAAAGAGATACTTTTGGGGTTAGGCTAACAGCAGGCAAAGAGAAGACAAAGTCCAGGCTTTTCCATCTCCTGATACCTTCACAAGGGAGCCCCAGGACACTGCTGTCAGCTGCCAAAGCAACAGCTCCCTCAGGACTTCCCTGCTTGTGTCTCTTCAGTGCATGTTGGATGGAAACAGCCAATGGCGACATCAAAGCAAACAAAAGGTCTTTACCAAAGTGGTTGCAAGGTGTGGAGGTGATTTCTCCTTGGGACAGTTCCATAACAGCCTTCTTTGTGACTGTCAACAAGCCCAAATGTGAGCAGGCAACGCTGAGTGATGATGCACTTAGCAACTTGCAGACTGATGGCTAAGATGGAGGAAAAGGTGATCCAGGCACCCACTCTTGGCCCCTTGCTGGCCTCACTCTTGTGGTGGATCCCAATCCTCTGACTCACCTGAGGACTGAGCATAGAGCTGTGCTGGGGGTGCTGGTGGTGACAGGGGTTGGGGGACAACTGGTGGGATGGGTGGCAGTAGGCTTACGAGCATACTCCCTGGGGACAAACATGCCATCTTCTGACCTCCCAACCCCTTTGCCTTGGGTGAGGGACGTGGGGAGGGAATGCGGGACTCTTGGCAGCCCTCATTTGTCTACATGTGCCCTTTCCACTGTCTGCAGAGCAAAGGTAATGCTTCCTTCCAGTCAGTGTCCCTCAGGCCCAGAAAGTTGCTTCTCCAGGCCAGTGGGGAAAGGTGGTGGTTGGAGAAGTTACATATCTCAGGGTTGCATGTCCCAGAACACCTTTCCTTGGGGGAAGGGCAGGCTAGCTGCACTTGAGCTTTTCTTCACTATCCAGCCTGGTGCGAGCTGTTTTCCAGAGTCCCATAGTGGCTCAGAGTCTAAGGGAAGGATGCCATGAAGCCCCAGGAGAAGCCCTGCAAAGCCCAGGCTCCTGTCCACTGGAGGCTGGACACACAAAACTACTGGGTGGGCCACTGTGGCCTTGCTCAGAGCTATAAGAAAATAGAGCCTGGCCCCTTGGTGAGGGATATCCAACCACAAGGACAGTTCAGTAGTTGGGCAGGGCAGGGCACTCTGCCTGTTGAGTTCTGGTGGAATGTAGCATGCCAGGCTCCCATAGTTGCAGAAGGCTCAAACCCATTCCTATCAGCATCAAGGGCTCCCCTCACCACCCACATTGGCTGGGGACACAGGCACAGCACCGCTTCAAGCCTCTAAAAAACACTTCCCCGACCCTGCTCTCTTTGCAGATGGAGGGAGCCAGGAAAGGAACATGCCCACTCCCCTTGCCCATTAGGACGACCCAGGGCACACCCTCTTGGGGAGGCATCTGGGAAAGACGTGTGTGACCTTTTTTCCCTCCAGCCAGCTCAGAAATAATTGCATTTTTATTCTGCGTGGAAGAGAAGCATTTGTAGTCAGATAAGCAGGTAGTGAGTGACTTCAAACACTGAATCCTTCATTGCAACGCCTAGGGCAGAAGCAACACAGCCTGGGCCAGTGTCTATGGCTGGAGCTGCCACTCAGCACCGCTATCTTCCCCGGCATTCTGCCCGGCCCTGCGATGCTCTCTGATTAGTTCCCATGGGTCCATAAGGGCAGAACACCCACAACACCCAGGCCCAATTCAGGCACAGAAATCCTTGTTGATGTGGGTTTTCTAATGCATTCTTCTCCATCCTCCCTCCCCGAACCACAGTGGAAGGGTCCACAAGGCTCAGTCATCCCACCTCCCCATTTTATAGCTGAGGAAACTGAGGCCCAAGGAAAGAAGGTTGCCCAAATTGACCAGGTGACTGGAGACAGGACCAGGAGCCTGGGCCACTGTGCCCTACTGGTCTGCAGTGTCTGGGGTTCTGAGCCCAGTCCCCAGTGGCACCACCCCTCTGTCAGTGGCTCATCAGCAGCTGGTGACTGGTCGGAGGCTGGGGAAGCTCAGGACTAACACCTCTTCTGCTTGCCTTGTGTCGGGAAGCTAGTGATAGATGGAATCACGAACTCCCCTGCCCTCTTTGATGGGACCCCCAATCCCAAGCAACCCACATGAGCCCCCTTCTCAAAGCTACAGTGGTCATCTCGTAACTTCAGGATTCAGATGCCTGGTCCCGGGAACCACCCTACCTCTAGCCTTCTTCCCTAGCAGTGGCTGCAGCACTGCCCGTCAGCCCATGGGGCAAGGGTCAGTCCCTTCCTGGCCAGCAGGGGGAGGCCCTGCCCAGCCACAGCCTGGCCTCCTACCAGCAGACACTGGCAGCAGCAGGATGACCCTGAGAGCCAGGGTAGGCTGAGGGTACTTCCAAGGCTATCCACAGACTGGCAAGGGGCTGGGACCCAGTTGCAGGTCAGAATGAGCCACAGGTGAGAGGGAAAGGGCTGGTTTGGGAAGGGGACCGATCTCCAGACCACAGTAGTAGGCCAGGAGAGACACCGCCATTCTGTACTTCTCAGCCCAACCTCATGCACACATTCATTCAACAAGTATTTATTAAGCGCCTATCTGTGCAAGGCACTTCCCAAGAGGGCAGTCTGCAGCTCCCGCCGCGCCCACCCCTTCTGTCTCCAGCTGCGGCACCATTTGCTTTAGAAAGGCTGCCCTGGTACCATGGAGGGCCGTGGCCTGGGTGCCCTCCGGCCCAGCTCCCGTGCACCCAGGAGCCATCCAGGTGATGGCAATCCTGGCCCAGCTGCTGGCACCTCGGTCTCTGCTGTGGCCGTGTCCCCCCTCCCGCCCTCACCCCACCCCCTTCCCATCCACGCCGGGGGCTACGCGCAGAGGGCACAGCCACATTTGCTGGGCTTCTCCACCTCCTCGGCAAAAGAGGTCCCGTCGCTGCACTCGAAGGTGAACTTCCTCCGCTTCAGCCGCAGGCCCTGGCAGCAGCCCTGGCCGCGGCATGAGCCTCGGCACTCGACCCACGACAGGGGGCGCGTGGTCTGGCAGATGGCATAGCCCCTCTGGACCTGGTGAAAGTCCCGGACAGGGTCCCCCCGGCACTCGGACCCTGGATGGGACAGACACCGAGAGAGAGCCTCAGGGCACACCCACGGGGAGGCTGGAGAAGAAGTAAGGGGCAGCGTCCGAGGATCAGGCGGAGCCCTCGGCTCTCAGTCCCCTCCTCCGGCCCGACATGCACATGCACGCGCCTCCTCAGGGCCGCGGCGCCCTCCACCTGCCGGGGGCGCTCCCGGAGAGAACGGGCTGCCGGCCCCGGGGGGACGTCCCCTGGCCACAGGTGTGCAGGGAGAGGCCGGGAGCCTGGGAGGCAATAATGTTATAAAAGGAATTCGCGTGTGGGGGGCTGGGGTGTAGCCCAGGGGACTCTGAAGTTGCCCGAGTTCTGGGGTTATCCGGCTTCCCGCTGGCTGGCCTCAGGAGAGTCTGGTTTCCAGCAGAAGCTCCTTGATCAAGGGGGAGCGCAGGGCCTGGCAAGGAGTCCCCAGCCCTCAGACTTCCTGCTGCTCCCCAGGTCCCACGGGGATGGGGCCAGGATGGGGCAGTGTGGCCAGGAGCCTTTACTCTGGGGGATCTCCTCCGTGAGGAGACAGCTACCCCAGAGAAGGGGGCTGCAGGCAAAGCTGGGCCAGGGGGAGACGGGGTGTCTGTCTGGGAATGGGCTCTGTGCCCAGAGGGTAGAGGGCACCAAAGTCCAGTGGTAGCCCAGGGTGCAGACATGGGTGGGCAGTACAGAGGGGTTGCTGAGTTTGGGAGAAAGAACAAATCAAGTTGGTAAAGCAAGTTGTGGGGAGGAACCTGGAGAGGGCATGTCAGGAGGGGGGCGCCTGACCTTGCTCACACAGCTCTCCCGAAAAGCCCAGGTTGCACACACAGTGCACCCCCTTGGCAGCCGAGGCCTGGCAGTGGCCGTGGAGGCACCGCAGGCCCCTGCAGGGGTCTGCCGGTGCCCCAGCCTTGTTGCACAGGGCCCCTGAGTACCCATCCTGGCACTGGCAGCTGTAGGAAAGCGCATCGAGGGGCACACATTTCCCATGGACACACCTGGAGGGGACAGAGAGAAGGCACCATGAAACCAGGCCAAAAGCATCCGAGGCCCACACCAGGGGAACCCCACACCTCCCAGTCTTGACTTCATGGGACTTTATTCTGTTGCCGAGATTTAAACAAAGAGAGTAATGTGTCAGTGTGATTATCCCCGTGGACCTTTTCCTATTAATAAACTGATAACTAGAAAAAGATAATAAAACCCTGTGATAGGCCACATGTCCCAATTTGGGGGGTTAAAAATTACAGTCCATGTAGCACCTCTCGCCATGAGGAAGAGGCACTCATGAGAAAGGGGCAGTGGACAGGCTCTGAGGGTCCCCCCTCCCTTCCCAGGCTCACTTGTGACCATGGCAGGGGCCATCAGCTGGCTGGTCGCAGTGCAGGCCCCCCCAGCCAGCCTCACAGTGGCACACGGGCCCTGGGCTGGCATCGGGCTGGCAGATGCCGTGCAGGCAGTAGAGCTTGCGGCAGGGCTCACAGCCTGGCACCACACCCGGCTTCATCTGCGTCTTGGTGAAGTCCTGCAGCTCATTGTTGATGTACAGGTTTCGGATGCAACCGTGGAAGCTGGTGCCATTGAGGACCTGCCACAGGCGGAAGGTGGCCGAGTTCACGTCCACGGGCATCCCTGGGGTGGGGCAGGGCAGAGCTGGGCTGAGATTGAGAGAGATTCACCATCTGCCATCTGGCTTGGCACCTACCTCTGAGGTGGCCACTCTACCTCTATCCTCCTGTCTCTGCAACCCTGGGCCCAGGTCCTCTGCTACCTTTGAGGGCCCAAACTCCTTTCCCAGAAGAAATGAAAAAGCTGCTTCCTAGGAGATCAGAGCTCAGGAGTGCCAGGAGACAGCCGATGAGGAGGCTTTGGGGTCCCTGTTCCTGAAGTCTGGATGGCCTCAGCCAGGGCCTGCTCAAGGGAGGGGGGCTCCTTCCTTCCCTCTCGGACACCAGCTTAGGCCTCCCAGAGACCCTAACCCAAGGCCTAGAATTCATGTGTATGGCACTTTGTCACCTGCTTTTGTGAGCCTCCCTTCCAGCAACCCTCTGAGGTAGGTACCACTACTGCCACTTGCCAGGTGTTTAGCCCAAAGTTGCACAACTCATCAACAGCAGAGCTGGGAGTAGAACCCAGGGGTCTGTCTGTCTGCCTGGAAATCTCAGCAAGCCTCTCTGCAACAGAGACAGCCCCACTGCAACAGAGACATACAGCCCCACTGCGCCTGGGAGCCTACTCGTCCAGAGCTAGGAATGTCTGTGGGTGGAGGCCCGGGGGTCATGTGGCTGGCAGTGCCTGGAGGGCCAGGCGGGGAGGTTCAGTCCATGTGGGGACACCCATGCCTGGGTCTCCTGCAGCTGCCCTGGGCCTCTGGGGACAGACCTAGAACAAGTGGCCTAAAGCCAAGAGGAAAGGTGTCCACAGTGGGGAAGACACCCAGGGAATCCCAGGCCCACCCTTAGGCCAGGCCTTGGGCCCAACCCAGGCAGCCACCCTGCCTGGTCAGTCTGGCCTGGAGCTCTGGGCAGGGGTGGAGAGAAGACCCACCAGCAGCTTTGCCGTTCACTAGGACCTTCTGCCCTTGCCCTTTTCCCCTATAGTTCAGCACCTGGATACCACCTCTCCTGGCAAGTGTCAGGCAGAAGACGCCCCCTGGAACAGCTGTCTCATCTACCTGATGGATGGGCCTGAGGTGCAAAGGCAGCTGAAGCCTCCACCTGGGCCAAATCCTCACCTCCCACATAGAGGGGGGCCTCACTGTTGAGTGTGTAGTGTTTGCCGAAGTTGTCCATGGTCATGGGGCTGCCACCATCGATGGAGAGATTCACCATCTGGTCAAAGGTGACCAGCTCGACGGTGTGGAACTGCCCATCATTGATTGTCTCGGCACTGGAAGAAGACACCCCACCCCAGGGAGTGAGCTTCAGCTTTGGCCAGCCCTGCCCGGGTGCTTCCCCAGAAAGCATGGGTCTGGCAGCTGCTTCCCAAGGAACCAAATCTGCAAGCCAGGGAACTGTGAAACTCGGTGGCTGATGGCCAGCTCATGCCTACTCCCCTTCTTAGGGCTCCTTGAGAAAAGCTGAGACATTTGGGGCAGGGGTCTCCAACTTATCAATCCCCCCTTTCCCCTCGGAGAACCTCAAACCCAAGCAGCGGCTGGACTAGATGGTTCAAACGTTTTCTACTTGGGCAGCCCAGGGTTCTGGTGGTAACAATAGCTGCCTGCTTCTGGCCCAGGAGACCTCACTCTGGCAGTCCCCCAGCCCCTAAGGGCCATGAGGAAGCCCTACCTGTAGATGGCAGAGCTGGGGTAGCTGCCTGGGTCATAGCTGACACGCACGTGGCCCTGGTACAGCTCGACCGCGATGTGGTCATTGTCCCCGTTGTACAGCAGGATCCCATTGTCCTCAGCCGTGGAGACCTGATGGGCAATGGCACTTTCTCTCCCACCCCACCCCAAACCACCCCACGCAGCAGCACAGGTGACAGCTGGGGCATGGGGGACCCACATCTGGAAGAGAAATGCTGTGTCCTCCCCTAAATGCCCAGCCTCCCCGGCACCATATGCCCTCCTGCCCCCCTTTCAACTACCACCCACTACCAGTCTGACCAGTGCCGAGCTGGGGAGGGCAGACAAGCCAGCTGAGACCTGGAAACCCTGTGCGAGGAGGAGACAGTAGGAGACGTGGCCCGATTTGCCCGGGGAAGAAAAGTTAGAATGGGAACACTATCTCACAGATGCGGGGCAGCCAGGTTCTGTGGGCCTCAGAGAGCAGCCCTAGGGCTAGCGTGGGAACGTCGGAGAGGCTGAGTTCAGGAAGGCTCTCTAACAGCCAGAGCTGCCCTAACCTGAAAGGAGTCACTCAGGAGGAAGTGTCTTGTCACTGCAGCCATGCGGGCAAAAGCAGCATTTCTGCCTTGCGAGGAAGATTCTTCTGAGATGTTGGAGGAGCCATGGTCTTTTTTTTCCTGCCTTGTCCCTCCATCTTTCCCCCTCCCTTTCTTTTAGTAAAGACCTTGGCCCCCTGGTCTGCAGATTGGCCCAGACTGGACCAATCAAAGTGCCCCGTCTCCCTGGACTCAGTGATCAGACCAGGATGGGCACATGACTGAGGCCAGGCGGGAGCCCCTCCCCAGGACTACTGTCCATCGAGAGCCAGTGGGGAAGAGCCCCTCTCCATCTCCAGCGTTGGGGCCTTGTCAGGGTAGGAATATGGAGGTAAGCTGAGCCTCTCTAAAGATGTGCCTGAGGCAATGGCTGGCCAGGGTGCTGGTGAGTTTTATTTTGTTTAGTTAGGCTAGCTGCTGTCTTGCTGTGTGGACAAGTGTAAGCAGATAGGATTTTGGAGAGGTGATGTGAGAGAGGAGAGCAGAGTGAGCAGGTTTGAGAGGCTGAAGGGTTCTGAGAAAAAGGAAGGGGGGAAGGAGAGTGGGAGAAAAGAAAAGAGAGAACATGTGGCATTTGTGATAGGGAATAGAATTTTGGGAAAAGAAAGATGTCTAAAGAAGGAGTTTAGATTTTTTTTTTAACCATGTGATATGCAGTATCTCTTCTTTGCTTTCCCCAAAATATTAGCAAAATATATTTATATATTAGTCATTAATTGTATTGAAGTGGGACTTTCTTTTTTCCCCCTCAACATGATGATGTTCTGAGATGAAATCCAAGAGGTGAAATTTGAGAGACCCCAGGGATAACTGGTTAAAGACATAAACCCAGAGCTAACCCTGGCCATGTTTAGTCACATGGACAAAGTCTGTCTGCGTTGTTGGAGGCTGAAGCTAAGCAGGTGAGACAAAAGGTGGTGGAAGAGGGTCCTAGCAAGTTTGGTTTCCTGGATCCATTCATGAGGCCTGCTTGTCTCTGAGACTTGTTTCTAACTGTGCTTGAACTAGTTCAAGCTGAGATTCTGACACTCACCACCCGAGTCTTGACTAACAAAGGGCCCTTCCATCTCCCCTGGGCAGGAGTGCATCCTGAGGCTCTGAGCTGCCCCGGACTCCCCTCTGTGCCCCGGCTCCCCGGACATGCACCTGCAGCGTGATGTTGGCCCGTGGCCAGTTCTGCAGGTCAGTGAATTGCAGGTAAGTGTCCCGGTCCACGAAGTTAACACTGAGCAACTTCTCACACTCGGGGCCGCCAAAGCCCGGGAGGCACTGGCACACGGCCCGGCTGCCCTGGTCCACACAGTGGGCCCCGTTCTGGCAGTCAGTCCCCTCACAGGGGCTGCTGGGGGCAGGCGGGTGGGGAGGGTTCTCACAGAGCTGTCCACTGAAAGGGAGAGGAAATAAGTCAGAGAGGGCAGGGCCAAACAGAAGGGGCACCCCCCCCCATCTGGAGAGGAAATCACTGAACACCTTGGGAAAATGGATCCTTAAAGTCACAGAAGATGCTCCTAATGGACACTTTTCCCAAGACAACTGTGAGTTAGAAGATACTGAGAAACAAGCTGAGAAACAAGTGTGGTCCCTGGACCAGCAGCATCGGCATCACCTGGGCACTGGTCAGGTGCCTGAACCTGCTTTTAACAAGATCCCAGGTGATTCATGTGCACATGGAAGTTTGAGAAGCACCACTGCTCATGTTTTACTCTCAGATTTTACACAGCTCCAGTTTTACTGTACCCATTTTACAGAAATAAAAAGGGGGACATTACTACCAACCTTACAGAAATAAAAAGAATTATAAGGGAATACTATGAACAACTGTATGCCAACAAATTAGACAGCATGGATGAAATGTACAGATTCCTAGGAAGGCACAAATTTCTAAAACTGATTCAAGAAGAAATAGAAAATTTGAGTAGACCCATAACAAGACAAGAGATCAAATTATTAATCAAAAACCTTCCCACAATGAAAAGCCCAGAACCATATGGCTTCACTGGTGAATTCTGCCAAACATTTAGAGAAGAATTAATACTATTTCTTCACAAACCCTTCCCAAAAATAGAGGAGGAAACACTTCCAAATGCATTCTTTAAGGCCAATATAAAAACCAAAGATATCATAAGCAAAGAAAATTATAGACCAATATCTTGTAGAAATAGATACAAAAATCCTCAACAAGATAATAGCAAATCAAATCCAGTTATACACAAATGATTATATGCCATGACCAAAAGGGATTTATCCAAGGAATGCAGGATTGGTTTAGTTAAGGTTCTCCAGAGAAACAGAAGCAACAAATATATGCAAATATTAACAGATTTTTTTATAGGAATTGGGTCACACGACCATGGGAATTGGCAAGTCTGAATTCCACAAGACAGGCCACAAGTGGAAACTCTGATGAAGGTTTCAGTGAATTCCCCAGGAGAAGCTGGCTGGCTGAAATAGAAATTCTTCTTTCTGACTGCTGAAATCATCAGTACTACCTTTAAGGCCTTCAACTGATTGGATGAGACTTCTCTCATTGCTGAAGGCAATCTCCTGTGTGATCTGTAAATGTAATCAACCAAGGATACAATCATCTGACTAATTCTTTAAATCCACAAAATACCCTCACGGTAATAATCAGGCCAGTGCTTGCTTGACCAAACAACTGGACACCATGACATTAGCAAGGTGACACATGAAATTAGCCATCACAGTAATATATCACATTAATAGAATAAAAGACAAAACCTCATAATGATCTCAATAGACTCAGAAAAAAGCATTTGAAAAAATTCAGCACTCCTTTCTGATAAAGACACTCAACAAACTAGGCATAAAAGTGAACTTCATCAATGAAAAAAATACAGCTAATATTGTACTTAATGGTGAAAGACTGAATGCTTTCCTCCCTAAGATCAGGAACAAGAAAAAGATATCTGCTCTTCCTGCTTCTATTAAATATTGTACTTGAGGTTCTAGCCAGAGGAATTAGGCAAGAAAATGAAATAAAAGGCATCCAGATTAGAAAATACAAATCTCTATTTGTAGATGACATGACCTTAGATATAGAAAATCCTAGGGAATCCACTAAAACATTGTTAAAAGCAATAAATGAGTTCAAAAAGATTGTGTGATACAAGATCATTTTGGACTCTGACTTCAAAGCAAATTGGAGCAAAATGGATCAAAAACCTAAATATAAGAGCTAAAATTATAAAAATCTTAGAAGAAAACATAGTTGTAATTCTTCATGACCTTGGATTAGGCAATGGTTTCTTACATAAGACACCAAAAGCCCAAATGACAAAAGAAAAAATAGATAAATTGGACTTCATCAAAATTCAAAATGTTTGTGCTGCAAACAATACCTTCAACAAAGCGAGAAGGAAACCTACAGAATGAGAGAAAATGTTTGAAAATTATATGTCTGATAAGGGACTTTATCTAGAATATATAAAGAACTATTATTACAACTCAGTAATAAAAGGCAAATAGCTCAATTAAAAAACAGACCAAGGACTTGAATATGTATTTCTCCACAGATGATATGCAAATGACCAACAAGCTCACAAAAAATGTTCAACATCATTAGCCATCAGGGAAATGCAAATCAAAAGCACAATGAGATACAACTTCACATCCTCCGAGGATGGGTATAATAGAAAAGATACACAACAAATGTGGGTTGAGTATGTAGAAAAATGAGAACCTTCCTATACTGCTGGTGGAGATGTAAGATGGCACAGTCTCTTTGGAAAACAGTCAGATAGTTCCTCTAAAGTTTAAACTTAGAGTTACCATGTCTCTCAGCAATTCCATTCATAAAGAGAACTGAAAACATCAGCCACACAAAAACCTGTACATGAGTGTTCAGAGCAGCATTATTCATAATAGCCAAAAGTGGAAACAACCCAAATGTCCATCATCTGAGGAATGGGTAAATAAAAGGTGGTCTATTCATACAATAGAATATTATTTGGCAATAAAAAGAAATGAAGTACTCACTGAAGTGTATACTTAAAAATGGTTAAAATGGCAAATTTCATGTTTTATATAGATATGTATTTTTACAATTTTTAAAAAATGATGCACTGATACATGCTACAACATGGATGAAGCTTGAAAACATTATGCTAAGTGAAAGATGCCAGTCTCAAAGAACCACATATTGTATGATTCCATTTATATGAAGTATCTAGAATAGGCAAATCTAAAGAAAAAGGAAGTAGATCAGTGGTTGCCTAGAGCTGGGGGCTGGGGCTATTGAAGGATGATGTCTAAGAGGTGTGGGGTTTCTTGTTGGGGTAATGAAAATGCTTTAAAATTGATTGTGTGATGAATGTACAGTATTGTAACTATACTAAAAGCCAATGAATTGTGTGCTTTAATTGAAAGGTGAATTGTACGGTGTGTGCATTATATCTCAATAAAACTATTTTTTTAAAAAGGTACACAAGCAGAGCACGCGGGGGATAGGGTGGGCTGGAAGGGGGCAGGTGTCCTCCCCAACCTCCCAGGGAAACCAAGGTGGGATGATGGTAAATGACCTCTGCGGGGCGGCTCGGAGCAGGCCCTAAACTGGCCCTTTCCAGCTGGACGTGTCTTCTGATGTTCGTCTGGGCAGGTACGAGTTGGGGCACTGCCCAGTAATCTGTACCCAACTCCCACCCCTCTTGTAAACAGGCTGGCAGCCCTCTGCCTCTGCTCAGGGTGGTTAAATAAGTTTCCCAGGGCCACACAGCCGGTGATGGGCACAGCCATGGTTGCAACCCCAAGAGCCAACTCCCAAGCTCTGCCCCTTAGCCGGCCCCTCCCCGTGATGGCTGGGGGCTCCCCCCAGCCGCTGAGCGTCAGTGAGGAGTCACCCAGGGTGCAGGCAGGGGCCCCTCACCTGTAGCCCTCAGCACAGAGGCAGGAGTAACCGTTGACCTTGTCCAAGCACCAGGCCCCGTTCTGGCAGCTGTGATCCCTGCAGTCATCCTGGTTCTCACTGCAGTTGTCACCTATGTAACCTGGAGCACACTCACACCTGGGGGCGGGCAGGGGTGGGTGGGTGTCAGCCAGGAGAGTGCACTGGGGCCCAGGACCCACACAGCTAGTAAGGCCTAGGCACTGGATGTGTGGAACCCCAAGGCCTGGTGGATCAGTGGGGGGCCCCAGGAGGTCAAGCAGAGCCATGGATACAAAGCTGGGATGCTTTTCTAGTATGAGAGGAGAGCTTGCATGGACTTGGGCTCTATCCTCTGTTCTCCCTGGACCCCCCAACCTGTGGCTCTGAGTCACATGGGGCTCATCCATCCCTCTTCCCCAGCCTCCCCACCTCCTCCAGGCCCAGCCTCTGGGGCCCCAGGAGGGCTAGCAACCAATGTTCAGGGGGTGCCTTGACTCCAGGCCAGCTCCCAGCTTCCTAGCACCTCACTGCTCTCCCCACATCCATTCCATCAACTATTTGCTTATCAAAAAGAGGGCACTCCTCCACCTCTGTGTCAGTCATGGCCTTGCAGGATGCTCCTTGTCCTGCAAAGCCTCCCTCCCCCTCCCACATCAAGCCCACCCTGTGCTCAGGCTTCCCAGCAGCCACCCTTCCACCCAACCCACCCAACACCATGCTGCCTTCACATGGCAGGTGGCTGCTCTTGCCTGGGTTTTCTACCTATTCCCTAGCCCGGCGTTTCTAAAGCTGTAAGAAATACCTTTCAATTTAGTTTGCACACAAGACACACACACAGAGACCTGAAACTGAAGTCTCATGCAACAATCCTTGTCCTTACTGCAGAGAATGGCAGGATGCTCTCTGAAATTTTCTATTCTCTTTCATTTTTAAATATTCATCTTCATCCCCACCCCCCACCCCCACTTAATCACAGTCCACAAAGGGGTCTTGAGCTGCAGTCTGAAAAATGCTACCATAACTAAGACACCCTCCCACTCATTCAGGTTTTTTCATTTATTCATTCATTTATTCAATGAATGTCTATTGAATACCTGCAGGCTTCCAGGTATGTTGCCAGCACAGCTAGGTGTCTGTCAGCACCATATTCCCATCAAGACAGGAAGTTGAGAGAATATGCAGTGTGCCCCACTATGCGCCCACAGCCCCAGGCCCAGGGCTGAGCACGGAGTAGGCGCTCAGAGGAGTGAGGGCCTATACCAGCAGTTCCAAACCAAACCAAGGGCAAGCCTGCTTTCTTCCACTTCCAAGGTCCAGCTCCCTCTCAGAGGGGCAGGGCATGCCACCCCCATCCGTCTCCGCTATTTGATCAAGGTGCCAACCCTTCCCCGCCAGTGCCCCACCTGCTCGCCTCATTGGAGGCCTCAGTGATCCCGTCCTGGGAGAGCATTCTCCCTCCTCTCCAAGGGCTGCTGGTAATGCCAGCTAGCCCAGGGTTCCTGGGGGGAGTCTGTCCCCAGCCTTGACTCAAGTGGTCCAAGGAGCTCTGCCCTGGGTGCCCTGTGCTGCACTGACCGATAGAAACCAGTCTCCCAGAAATAAGATTAAATTTTAAAAAACTGCAGATGAGGGCAATATTTTTAAAACCCAGGAGCTTTATGCAGTAGTCTTCAGGTGAAAAAGCGTCTCTCCTGATGCCAATAACAACGAAGACGAAACATGTCAAGGGTCCCTTATCCAAGCCTCTTGCCTGAGAGGTTGGAATACAGAATTTTTTGGATTTTGGAAAGGTAATACAGGGCACGTTTAACTGTGTATTATGTACCATGCCACTGGTCTCTGGGGCATCCCCACAATCAAACATGTTCTTATTTCTGTAGCAAAATCTACAAATATTCACACTACGT
>PVKY010006078.1:0-16410 GCA_004027775.1 Bradypus variegatus
AAAAGGGACTTTCTAGCTATCCCAGTATCTTTCATGTTGAATGAAAGAATGTGCTAATACACTTTAAAAATGTGCTGAAAAATCCACATTTTTAGGGGAAAAAATTCTAAACACAAATATCCTTATTTTGTAAAACAAAGAAATAGATATTCTGAATTTACCAGAAGAACAGAAACAAAATCACACCACAAAAAAGTATAAAGAAGAAAATCAAAGTCCCTCATAATCCTGCCTCATATTCAGAGATAACCACGGTTATCATTTTGAAATGTTTTTCCAGACATTTTTCTAGATATATACACACCTTTTAAAACCAAAATATGTGTTTGTACTACATAGTCTAATCTTCCTTTTTGCTTCAGAATATATCATGGACATCTTTTGATACCAACAAATACAGATCTTCATCACCACTTTTAAGGCTTTATAACTGTGCATTGTATAAATATATCTAAATTAAAATAGTCAACTTCATATAATTAAACATATATGTTTCTTTCATTTTTGGTATAACACCACAATTAAAAAAAGGGACCTTGTGCTTCATCTTTCCAAGGACCAGTTCGAAAAACTCCCTGCAAACAATCAAAAGCCGATTCATTGTCACATCCTTGTTCTGCTTTGACAGATTGCCTCAAGGAACTTCTCCTAAGATACAGGGTCCTAAAGTAAATTCGGTTTCTTTAACTAATGTTTGAATGTCAGGAGAAGAAATCACAGAACATGTGGGTTCTGCTTATATTCTTTATGAGTTTGGGGTTAAGACATCCTGTCTCTATAGAAAGTATATGGTTCAGCAAACTTGTGCCAAATGATCAGAAAACATCAACTTGATAAGGATTTAGATGAAGCATCCCTGTTTTTGTAGGTAAAACTATTACTAAAGTGCTGGTAGCACTGAAGAAGTTTGAGGAAAACCTACCGGTAGAGTATTTTAGTTCTTTATTCAGACATGACCCATAATTGATGTATTTTTTAAAATATTTCAATAAATTAAAAAAATTATTTTTTAGATGTTCAAATCACAAAATTATTTCTTTAAAAAAATCAAGAAAGCAAGAAAAGAGAAAAATAGCAGACATTTCACTAGTTGACTTTATTCTTTACCTCATCCCACTGGGGCTTGAAGGAATGACAAGACTGCTTTCCTCACCCTATCCTTTCTGCCACTCCCCAGAAGAGCTCTTGTTTCCTGCCACAAGAGTTATGACTTTTCAGTGGCAACCCCACCATCAGTCATCTATGGTCCTAGATTCAAGACTGATACTCTCTAGAAGAGAGAGTGAGTTACGGAGGGTACAAAGGGAAGCTGGATTTGCTCATCCAAGTTCTGTTTGGTGTGTACACAAGGTTCCACAGAGAGCTGGAATACACCTCTGAGCATCCCTGCGTGAAGATAAATCTGGGATGATTCTAATACTGCATGAAATTCTCTAATTTCTTTGATGGCTCCAGTTATAGGCTGAATTAAAACCCCTGGGGGCCTAAATCAAATTCTAGTCTTCTTTTTTGGGGGTTGGGGGAGCTGAGTCACGACTGGCCGCGCTGCTGTCGCCGACACACCACTTCATATTTAAGGCCACATTCTGGCTTACTCTCCTGAGGGTTAAGACTATAGCCCAGGGTTGAGGGAAAAACATCTCCCTCTGCCATAGTTTGATAACTCAGATGAGGCAGGGTGAGCCTCTTCGGGGGTGTTGCCGCTTCTTTCCAGAGACGCTCAGTAAGGACAGTGACTGCGGGCCAGGGTGGGGCAGAGGACCCGGCTGAAGTCTTGGCGCAAGCCTGCAAGGGACCCCACCTAAAAGCTGACAGAACACCAGGTCCTCGTCCAAGCTGTTCCGCAGATGTCAGACGGTTGCCTCCCAGCTCCGGCTGATCTGGCTGAGTGGCTGGAATGGCGCCTTTTCCTCAGGAGCCTAAGTTCCTGAGGTTCCCTCAGGAGATATGCTGGTGTGGGGGTTCATGAAGACAGCCTTTAAGACCCCGTCCTTGGGTGACCTCAGAAACAGGAGGAAACCTTCCCAGAGTGAAGGCTCCTTGGAAGGCCTAAATCCACTTCTTGTTTGTGGAGATCACTCCGTGCCCCCCGCAGAGCCCAGGGACTGGTGTGGGCAGACCAGCCACATGGCGGGCGCGTGGGTGGGGGTGGAAGAGGTGATGGGGCGGCTGGGGCTGCTGTGGCCTTTATTTATTATTTCACTGAATTGCTGCTGAGTGACAAGGGCTCCTTGCATCCCAGCAGGCTGGCATCCGTGGAACATATTTTTAACATGAATTGCAAAAGAAATAACAAAAATATGAAATGGCTAATTAGAGAGCCATTTCACAAAGGTCCCGCCTGATGACAAGTTTCTTGGTCAGTCTCCCGTTTGCCGGTTTCTACGTGAAATGAAATCAGAGTCCATGAATCCAGGGTTTGAAGCTGAGGCTGGGAAAGAAGGAATATGGATGACCCATTCAGTATACCTTAATGCATTTATAATGTTTTGGGTGAAGTAATTACATTTTGGAAAGCTCTGGGGGACACCTGTTTTCTTGGAGGGGAGGGGTGAACTCAGTCACATAGTAAGTGATCCTAGCCTAGTCTGCTATTTCTGACTGAAATATTACCTGCTTAATGTTAAAATTCAATGCTCTTAGCAGAATTTTTTCTTCTTCACATTAACCATGCATAAAAATTTAGTGATTCTTTTCCACCAGTGCAGTAAAATATTACATTGTTCTCTGGGAATTTTTAAAAGCCCTCAAAGCAGGTAATCATGCTCCTGAGGTCAGATGGGCAATGAAGATCTGAACTCTTTATTAATCTGTCCGTGAGTATACATACACCTCTGGAGTTTATAGCAAAGATGCAAAATGAATGAAAAATGGTTTGTCCATTATTTGACAGGCTAACTTTAAATAGCCCCTTAATGAAGGGTTGGGGTGCAGGGAAGACAAAACCCTGTTAGCTTCCATAGTTGCCACAAAAGATCTTTGAAGCATTAGGAAAAAAAATGAATTGCTAAATGGTTTGCCTCACCTCAACAAACAGTGCTCACCTTGGTTATACCACTTGTCAGCCTGTTCTAGCATTACTTGTCCATCCCATTGCTGCACTGTGAGTTGAGGCAAGAGCTGTATCTTATTCAGCTCTACAATTGGTAACTGAGCTTTCCTTTTTTAACTCAACATGTTGACCTACTTAACAAATAAATAAATGAGTAAATGCTGTGCTGTTTCCACGAGCTTGGTCCTGTGGGTTCATTCAGCTTGGTGCAAATAAGAGAGGGTAAACTGAGAACGACTGGCTGGTCTGCCTGGTGAGGGTATTCAATGTGGTAAGGAGTGGTGCCAAGGACCTGTGTTTTCAGATGTAGAGGTGGCGATGAAGAAATTGTGAAAGCAGGGAGAGCCAGCTTAGGTTGCTCCTTCCCCTCCACCATTCCTGCTTCTCGGCCCTCTGGCGACAGCTCCTATAGGAATGAAGCTACAATTCAGGATGGCCCCAAACGGGTTTCCACAGGTTTTTTTCTTTTTTCTATTATTCAGACCACTGGCATGTACAACACCCCAAATTCTCTTGAGGTGATTTAGACTGACCATTCTCAGGAGTCTTACATTTAACTGACAGATAAATTGATTGAAAAATATAGGTAGATATATTTGTAGATCTGTGTCTAAATATATAATACAGATTCATAAGTCTAATTAATCTATCTATATATGTATGTGGGGAGAGAGAATGAGGGCGAGAGAGAGGGAGGGTAGGAGGGGGGGAGAGAGGGAGAAAAGCTGCTTAAATACAGCTTTCTCAGAATTATTGACAACGTTATAGCTTTGTCGCAAGGGTGTTAAAGAAAGGAATTATCTAATACTTCTCAAATCTATGTAACATTATAGAGCATTTTACTCACATAATTTTCTCCAAATACATTTTATTTTACCAAGAAAAGTAAAAGATGTGGATTAGGCCAGGAAGATTTTTTTTCTTACTTGGATCAGTTGTGAAGGGAATCTACGCTTCCTTCAAATGATAATACCACTGATAAGAGAGAAATTGAAGAGCTCTGAATAGCAGCTAACAAGCCCATTTATGTCCACAGAACAGGATTTAATTAAACATTCTCTCCGACAGTTCTTACCAAATTAAAGGATTAGCATTGCTCTGGCTGCCAAGAGGAAATTATCTGCAAGAAAAACAATTTTCTCCACCTCAAAATAGGAGTAAAGAAAATATGGAAACAAATATTTTTGGTCCTCTGCTTAGGAATTTTCAAATTCCATACTCAGCCCCCCCAGTGCCTATCTTTTCCTTTATACTAAATGTCCTTTTTACTCAGAGAATTTCAATGTATTCTTCCAGTGATTCAATTACATTTCTGTGGGTTATCACCTTTGGGGTTTGCCTGCTCTCTAGAATGAACAGTTTGCTTGCTAAATTGAGGAAAATGTAGATAACATTTTGTGTTGGGAAATGGATTGGAATTCACGCATTGCAAGGGCAAATTGGTGACCAGTGCAGAGGCTTGCAACCAGGATCCGAGGGGTCACAAGAGGGTCTCATCCATCAGGAAACTTAGAAAGCACTTTCACCTTCACCAACACTTAGCATGCTTAGCTAGCAAAAGTTGTTAGCGTCAAAGCCAACTCTTGGGTATGGGGCAAGAAAGTGGCTGATTTAGGGGAAGTGGACTGCTGAATCAAAGGGATCATCACACCATCAGGGTTGAAGACAACCAGGGAGCCCCCATTTGACTGCCTGAAAAGCACATCCATGTGGTATTTGGGTAGAGAGCTCTGCTCACCCCAGAGGAGTGGCATTCCCAACACAGAACCAGAGTGCAGCCCCAGGAAGCTGGCCCAGAGCTGTACCATGCATTTCCATCAGTGAGCTTGCAAGGAACATGTTCATCACTTGACTATTTACTAACGGCCCGAGGAGTTATGTGAGAAATGTGAAGACCAGAGACTGGGAATCAGAGCCCTTAGGTAGGAGTTTTATGTATTTATATATTGCATTGGGGACAATTTTGTGTGTGTGTTCCAGACATTGATTGATTGTTAGATAGAGAAATAGATGAGAGACAGATGATAGATAAAGATAGAGAGATATGAGAAAAAAGATAGATAGATATAGATAGGTGGATAGGTAGAATGTGCATACCTCTGACATTATCATAGAAGTTAGTGGACATATAGTCAAATGTATTTCTAAGCTTTTTCTTGGTGCCAGACTCTGTGCTTGATGCCATATAGGATTTCAGAAATGAGTAAATTGCAATGGCAGTTCCACAGATGTTGTAATCTCGTGGGAAAGAGAGAAACACACATAAATAATATATGGTAAATATATGAACATATATATGTGAGAGTCAAGCAGAGGGATAGATCATTCTAATTGGTAGTATCTTGCAAAGCTTTTGGAAGGACCAGCACTGGGCTTGGGCTTGGAGGAGGAGTAAGCTCGGCAAGCAGCAATGGGGATTCGGGGGTCAGTGGAAGGCTTCCTGGCAGAGGAACTATATAAACAAGCTCATCCTGGGGAAGAGGTACAGGCTTTATTTGGGAAAAGGCATCACTGAGATGGTGGGAGCAGAGCATGAGGATGGAGAAGAGGGTGTATGTATGTTTGTGATTGTGTGTATCTCTGTGAGTGTATGCATGTGAGTGTGTGTTTACCTGTGTGCATTTGCATGAGAGAGAGAATATCTGTGCTCTAAAAAGGAACTAGTTTGGCAGTTTGGTGGATGCGTGAACAGGCAAGGAAGTAGGGGACCCAGTTAGCAGGGCATTGCAGTAATTCAGCCTAGAGATAATGGAATTCTACAAAAAAAGGAAGTGGGCATGGTAAAGAGGAGGCAGATTCAAGATTATAATGAAGGCAAAGTTGCCAGGCTCTGCTGACTAATTAGAACTGTGGGTTGAAGGCGTGAGAAATACAGAGGCTTTGAGGCACCAAGCAGACATGTCTGGGTGTGGGGTCATGCCGTGCCTGAGATGGGGAATGAGAAGAAGGAACAAGTGTGAATATCTGTGTTTCCAGTTACTAATCCACACAGCAAATTTCTACTGAGCACGTAAGGCACTAAGCTGGGGACTGTGTCAGAACTGAGGACTAAGGACGATACGGAGTTCCAACAGGCACCAAGGAATTTGGGTCAGGGAATGATGACAGCGATTAGGTTCCAAGTTACAGACTTGGAGGTTGTTCTAGAGGTGATTAGTGTATCTGGGGCTGAATGGCCCAGGAAGGCGAAAGCTCAGCAGTGGGAAGAAGAACTCAGAAGATGATCTTATCCTCCAATCCTCCAAGTTTCATTTTGTGTGACTTCTTACAGTTCTTTTGCTCACAAGAAAGTGTTAAGAAAGAGCGAGCAATTTTATCAAAGCTTTTCCCCACTAAGAGAAATGCAAGAGTAAGCAGCTGCTTTGTTTTTTTTCCTTCCTGACCAAAAGGGGAAAGAGAAATGAAACAAAATAAAGTTTCAGTGGTTGAGAGATTTCAAATAGACTCAAGAGGTCATTCTGGAGTGTTCCAGTTTGCTAATGCTGCCAGAATGCAAAATACCAGAAATAGATTGGCTTTTATAAAGGGGGTTTATTTGGTTACAAAATTACAGTCTTAAGGCCATAAAATGTCCAAGGTAAGTCATCAACATTCAAGTTAATCTGTTCTTCGTCTTTTCCTCTCATTGTGATACTATAGGCACAAATATTTATCTTCACTGGAGAAGGCCATTGTGATGCTATAGGCACAAATATTTATCTTCACTGGAGAAAGGCCGTTGGCATCTGGAAAACCTCTATTAGCTGGGAAGGCATGTGGCTGGCATCTGCTTGCTCCCAAGTTGTGTTTCAAAATGGCGTTCTCCAAAATGTCAGCTTTCAACAGCCATCTTCAAAATTTGTCCCTCAGCTGCAGCTCTGAGGTCCGTCTGTTTGTGAGCTCTTTTTATAGGACTCCAGTGAACTAATCAAGACCCACCCTGAATGGGTGGGGCCACATTTCCACGGAAACATTCAATCAAGGACTCACACCCTAATCAAAGGTGTCACTCACAGTTATGTGGGTCACATCTCCACGGAAACAATCAGAAGGTTCCAACCTAATCAACACAAGATTGCATCACACAAGATTGTATCAAAGAACATAATGTTTTGAGGGTACATCCAAACTGGCACATGGAGGTTATTCTAATGCATTATATAGAGATCTCTTTTTAGGTTTTAGGGTATTAGAATAGCTAGGAGGAAATACCTAAAACTGATGAACTGCAATCCAGTATCCTTGATTCTGGAAGATGATTGTATAGCTATGTAGCTTTTATGGTGTGACCATGTGATTGTGAAAACCCTGTGGCTCACACTCCCTTTATCCAGTGTATGGAGAGATGAGTAGAAAAAAGGAAAACAAAAAGTAAATGAATAATGAGGGGGGGGAGTGTGAGATGTTTTGGGTGCTCCTTTTTACTTTTATTTTTATTCTTATTCTTGTTTTTATTTTTGTTTTTTGGAGTGATGTAAATATTCAAGAAATTGACTGTGGTGATGAATGCACAACCATATGATGATATTGTAAATAATTAATTGTATACTTTGCATGAATGTATGGTATGTGACTGTATGTCAATAAAATTGCATTAAAAAAAGAGTAAGCAGCTTGTTTTCAAAATTTTACTTTTATTTTTATAAATAGTTGTAGTCATTGGTTCCCAAAACATATTAGGGAAAGCATCTTTGCCCTGCATTCAAGGTAATCTGTTCTTTGTGTTTCCCTCCTATTGAGATGCTATAGGCACAAATATTTAATCATCTTTAAGTGAACATCAGCTAGATTCAGAGTCTCTTGAACCTGGTTAAAATAATCAGAGAGAACTAGAGAATTACTTTTCAGAAGTATATCATGGTGTTTGGCCCTGAGCTTGCAGTGGTCCACACCTTTTGAAATCTCTCCTTCCATGTCAGCACTGCAGCAGTTGTTTGATCGTTTTCCAAGCTCTTAGAGATTGCCCTGCTTGGGTTCACTAATGGTTGGACTTTTCGTGGTATTTGCTTACATAACACTATCAAGACACAGGTCTTAAATATTTTATCAGGTTTAAAGGGCAGTTTTTGTAACATGACATTGTATGGCCTGCGGAACAGATCAGGAAGAAGAAAGAATGGGTTCAGTGTGTATTGAGTGACAACTTGAATACAAATTCTGATATTAAGAATTTGATTATCTTGACTCATGACTGCACATATTAAGATGCTGGCTTTCCCTGTATCTTAAAGATAGCTATTAAAGCATACAGCACTCTCTTTAAGTGCCTCTCACTTGGCTGTTGTAATAGACCCTTGGACATAAAAATCACATCGACCTGACCTGTGTCTCTGCTGCCTCCTTGTTCTGGAGAACCAGGCATGGACCAATTGCATGATTTGGCTGTTTGCACATCAAAATGCAGTTCCAGGGCTGCTTATGATAAATGAACACTTGGAGGGGGAGTAGAAATTTACCCATTAGCTAAAAGAGCTGAACACACTATAGGATGTCAAAGAGCCGCTCTATTTGATTACTAAGTGCTTTGTAATCTGAAACTATAAATTAACAAGAATAAAAGGAAATGATCCAGGAGCAGAATATTTTTTTTAAACCTTAAAATGAAAGAAGCAACACCTACTCAGAAAAATCACCAGAAAACTTTTAGATATTTTCTAGCCTGCTAGCTGATTATAAAACATGAAAATGAATATTCAATGTTCCCTACAAATTAAAATAGCCCTAGGAAACAGGCGTGTTGCTCTGAATCTTTAAATAATGGAATTCCTCAAGTTTTGCTTTTGACTAAACTGGCTGAGGCTGAGAGCATGTCCTCGATTAGAGACACATGCAGTGAGTGGGTCTAATTTTTTCTATGAAAGAGCCTCAGTTCCCTTGCCCTGATCTGTCTTCCTGATGGGTCAACCTGCCCTTAAATTAAATCAGTAGTTTTCAAACTGGAGCTAGAACCCCTTGGTGGGCTTGTTAAAGCACACCTCACTGAGCCCCATCCCCAGCGTTCCTGGTTTAAAATGTCTGAAGTGGAACTTGAGGTTTTGTATTTCTTACGGGTTCCCAGGAGCTGCTGCTGGTTCTGGAACCACACTTTGAGGACCACTGAATTCAATGACTCCTAAGATCCCTTAGCCACAGTTTAATGAACTTGAGGCCTTTCTCTCATGATAACTGAGCAACTGAGAAAAAAAACAAAACAAAATAAAACCCCACAAAGCCGCCTCTGATTTTCTGTGCATCAGAACCTCTCTATCTCTACTAGAAAGTGGGTTTTTCACAACATTCCTAGATGTATGTATTCAGAGTAACTGGCACTCCTGTAACCTTAAATGTTGGATTTTATACCTCCCAAAAAGGATTAGTTGAATGTTGAAATTCCTATTTATGAGTTTTGTTTATTAGCATAATGAGATTGCCACTTTATAAAAAATCCAAAGTAGACATTAAAGATGGATAATATTTCCTCTTGATGAAGACCAGACACATAAGCTAAGACTGAACTGTGTCACTGGATGAAAGGAAGGTCTGGGGTAAGTGTTGGGATGGGGAGTAGAAAAAGAGCAGGCAAAGGCTGAATTTGCAAAAAGTAGCAGAGTCTGAGTGTTTAGGAGTGAGTGCAACCTCTGCCTGCACCAGTGAGTATTTGTGTTCTTCTTAAAGTTTTTTATTCTGTTCCTACTACTTCCTTCATGATTAAAATTCCCAAACCAAGGCCATCTGTGGGCAATATCTCCCAAAAGCATTATTTTTCAAACTTTAATGTGCCCATCAGTCAACTAGGGATCTTATTAACATGCGGATTCTGATTCAGTCGCTCTGGGGTGGGGCCTGAGACTCTGCATTTCCAGCATCACCAGGTAATGGTGATGCTGATGTGGCCCAATCCACAATCAGGGCGTGTCCCGGGCAGAAGGAGCCGCCATGCTGGGGGCTCAACGCTCGGCATCTCCGGCTTATGAACTTGTGTTTGTGAGTGAAGTCCGGTGGCCCTTCAGCCACAGCTGCCGCCCTCCTCCCACGAAACGGGCCTGTGCGCAGGCGCGGGGTGGGGCTGGGTCAGGCCGGAGCTGGGCTGAGTCAGAGTTGCAGGAGGGGTCAATACGTGGGGGCTGCACTAGCCAGCTGAGGATATTCACGCCAGAGGGAGTGTAATGTTAAATAGCAAGTAAAAATAACCATGACAGGTGGGGAGAGACGCTAGAAGAAAGGAGAAAGATTTGTCTCCACATTTTTTGAATAAAGAGCCCTGCAGACTGTGTAACTGGCCACTCATGATCACCCTTTGAGTAGCAAGGTAGCAAAGCACCACATTGCTTTCAGCTGATTTATCCTCTTCTCTTACAAATGGGGTCAGCTTCCATAGCTGCTGTCGCATACGCAGCTAGGGGTTTTATGTTTCTCTCCCCTTGTTCTACCTGATCCTGATACTGGATAGTTAGTACCTGGAGACTATTTCGCAAGTGCCCTCCTTGGCTATTTTTCAAGCATATAGGACAGGCAAATTTTTCCTGCACTAAATTGTTGTCTGCCTTACTTTTCAAATGAACTTCATATTGACTGTTTTTTTGTTTTAGTTTTTTGTTTTGAAGTCACCTGTAGTTTTATGGACCTTAGCCTTGATTCTGGGCCACAAAGATGAGAGAGTGTCAAAGCAGGCAGTGCCCTTAATCACTGAATCCCTTCCTCGGAGGACAAGCAGCCCCTGCCTAGGGAATGGATGAACATATGAGCTTTCCTCATTCGTACAAACTCACTTCTTTTCAATGCCTGATGTGGATTCATCCTCAGCAAGCCACTGGCCAGGACAACTTAATAAATTTTTATTGAGCATTTACTGGGTTTAAAGCCCCGCGGAGGTGACCAGTCCAGCTTCTCAAGTTCCTTATAACCCAGAAGAGAGATTTGGATGGAAGGAGAATTACTTTCAGTGAATACAATGGGTGTTCTACAGAGCAAGTGGCCCAGTAAGTAAGGAAAGATTGCTGGTGAAATCACAGCCACACTTTAGGAATTGAGATTATCGGGTATGGTTTTTCCCTCCAGATCCTCTCAGAATCCCCCCAACTCTGGTTTTCAGCATCTACATTAGGCAAAGCCAGATCTGACTATTTACATGGAATTTGCAACTTTCCTGAACTCTATCAATAACCATCACATTCAGTGATGATGTTTTCTAGCTGGCATGGGGGAAGTTCAAGCTTCTTAGTCGGTAGGATTTAACTCACTTTGAAAAGTTGCTTTACTTTCCTAGGCTGCTGAAAGCAGATACCATGAAATGTGTTGGCTTAAACAATGGAAATTTATTAGCTTACCATTTGAGGCCATGAGAATGTCCAAATCAAGGCATCATCAGGCGATGCTTTCTTCCTGAAGACAAGGTGCCGGCAATCCTTGGCTCCTCTGCCATATGGCAAGGCTCATGGCGGCATCTGCTGGTCTCTCCCTTCTCTTCTGAGTTCTACTGATTTTAGCTCCTGCTTCTGTGGCTCTCTTTTTCTCTATATATTCATTCCATTTATAAAGGACTCCTGTAAGAGGTTTAAGACCCATCCTGATGAGGTGTGTTACACCCTAACTGAAGCAGCCCCATCAAAAATCCTACTTCCAATGGATCCACGATATGGGAATGGATTAGACTTAAGGACATGTTATTCTGGGGTACACACAGCTCCAAACCACCACATTAACATTTCCTAAGCTTTGTGCTTGGCATTTATTTAATGTCTCAGAGACACTTCATGAGATATCTATTGGTGCCCCAATTACAGATGCAGAAAGTGATGCCTTTAAGAAGTTGATTTGCCATGTTTAACAGCCAGTGACAAGACCAGCAGTCAGGCCTGGAAATATTGACTTCAAGAAAGTGTACTTTCTACTGACTCTTGACATTTGTATCTTAAAATCAGAATGTTCCTTAAGGAATTGTTCATTTGCATTTTCTATTTCTATTGTCCCTGATGAATTTCCACTGTACTTTACTGTTCAGAACCTTAAAGTTAAAAATAAATGAATAAATAAAGCTCAGTGACTTTGGGGGAATGGTTTTGGAAACTGTCTAATACAAAAATAAATAGTTTAATTTCTTATTAGTTAATGCTATTTTGATTTAGGCAAAAATGGCTCAGGCACAGTAGGATATCATTATTCCATCATTAATGTTTAAGGCACAGTGTTTGGATTTGGAGACTATTGTTGTAATAACTGGACCTGCCAGTCCAAAGTTACTGGGAATTGAGAAGCAGGCCTTTTACCTAGACACAAAAATTAGGCTGCAGACCTGGGACCATATTGGAAGAGTTTCATTTGAATGAACTGAAAAATTAATGAATGACTCGTTTTAATTTATCTTTGAGGTCTAGCTAAATGCCATCTTCTATCCCTTTCCTGTCTTTTGTTGTTCTTATGGGCTCATTTTGGAGGACAATAATATATCAATTCAAGAGGCTAATCAGAAAAACAAGGAAAAAAATTACTGGCCCAGAGGTCAGGAGACCTGGCCTCCAGTTTTGGCTGTGTGACCTTGAGTGAGTCATTTGATCACATTAGGCCTCTGATTCCTCACTGTCCTCACTGTGGAATGAGAAAGTTAAATTAGCTGCTCTCTAAAGGTTTCTTCCAGTTCTAATTCCTAAGTTTGTGGAGCAAATAAATTCTTACCTGGGTTTGCTCTGGGGATTAAATGGGATAGCACCCTGTAAACTGTAAAATACAGTACCTATGTAAGTTATTGCTTGTATAGCTTATTCCTATTACACAAAAGCAGAAGAGTAGATGTCCCTCCCCCCTTTCTTTCCTTCCTTCTTCTCTCCTTCCTTCCCTCCCTCCCTTCCACCCTCCTTGCTTCCTCATTAGTAAGACTAGGTTAACTGCTACTAAAAAATAATCTCGGAGAATAACAAAATGCAAGTTTACTGCTTGCGTCCACACACTTCAAGGTGGATGAGCCTCTCTGTCAGCTCTCCTGGAGTGTCTCTCCTACACGCAGTGACTCGGGATCCAGGTGCCTTTATCTGGTGCTCTTCCAGCCTCATAGGGCTTCCCAGTCCTCCAGAGCCCTGGAATCCTTTCCAAGAGGATTCCTGTGGAATGAAGAGTCTGCGGGATCTCGCAGGGGTTAGAGGGGCTAGAGCACATTCCCTTGGTCATAGCTCATCACCTGGCCCTACCTAGATGAAGTGGGCCTAGAAAAGATAGTCCATCTGTAGATATCCTGGGAGGAAAATGAAAAAGTTTGGTGAATACATAGCATTGTCTCAGTCACAGTTCATTTGTTCAGTAAATAATTGAGTGGCTACTATATATCAAACACTGTACTTCACACTGGGGCATGGCAGACTGTTCTCTCCTTATGGATCCTAATTTTATGGAAGGTTTTGTGTGTGTATGTATATATAATGTGTGTGAAATATCTCTCTACCTATTATTAATTATGAGATTAAAAATAATATCACATGGTAATAATAGATAATTTTTTGAAATTTACTATGCATCAAGCATCATTCTATGACTCAAATATCCTTGGCCTTTTGTCCAGACAGTTTCAGAATGTCATTTCCCTGCATCCTGAATTAAGGAAGTTGTGCTGGGTGACCTAGGCTTAGCATATCTTTGAATGGAAGCTAAAGAAATAAGCATAAACAATTAACCAATGTCCTATATATAATACAATTAAAACATATAACCCATTGTGGCCGAAGATGCTTAGCTACCTCGCTGCCTTCCATACCCCACCACTCTGCTGGAAGCACCCCGCTGTGTTTGGGATGGCAAACATGCCCAGCCTCTGGGGATGGTTGGCAGATGATCTCAGCCAGAGCTTCCAAACCTTTTTCATGACTTGACTCAAATGAAATGATAGTATTTGCAGAGCACACAATGCTGTAAATGGGATTTGGAGGCATCAATATGGAGCTTAGAGGGAAAAAAAAAATCTATTATATTCTCTTTATCATGATACAAAAAATAAAATACAAGTATTTTGGAGATATGAATTACTGAATTTGGATAAAATTTCCAAATAAATCAATTTTTAAAATTATAAACTCTCACAGAACTAATTCTTTTTTTAAAAATTAGAGCAGTTGTAGGTTTACAGAAAAATCATGCAGAAAGTACAGTTCCCATATATCTGCCTCTCACCTGCAATTTTCCTTGTTATTAACATTTTGCGTTAGTGTGATACCTTTGTTACAATCATGTAACAATATTATTATAATTATATTATTTAACTATAGCACATCATTTATATTACACTCTTTGGGTTGTACAGTTTTGTGTTTTTTTTCTGGTAATTTAGATATAACCCAAAATTTCCCATTTTGTTCTCTTTCAAATATACAATTTAGTGGTGTTGATTACCTTCATAAGTTTGTGCCTCCATCATCATCATCCATTGCCAACACTTTTCCATCACCCTGAGCAGAAACTTCACACCAATTAAGCATTAGCACTCCATTCCCCTCCTCCATCTGCCCCTGCTAACCTATATTCTAGTTTCTGACTTGACAAATGTGTGTATTCTTCTTATTATATGTAAGTGAGATCATGCAATATTTGTCCTTTTGTGTCTGGCTTCTTTCACTCAAACTGATGTCTTCGAGGTTCATCCATGCTGTTGCTGTATCAGAATTTCATTGCTTTTTGTGGCTAAATAATATGTGTTTATACTATATTTTGTTTATCCATTCATCAGTGGATGGGCACTTGGGTTGCTTCCACCTTTGGACAGCTGTGGATAATGCCGCTATGAATGTCTGTGTGAATGGATCTGTTCAAGTCCCTCCCTTCAGTTGTTTTGGGTATACACCTAGAAGTGGGATTGCCAGGACATATATATGGTAATTCTATATTTAAATTCCTGAGGAACAGCCAAACTATTTTCCACAGCAGTTGAACCATTTTACATTCCCATGAACAATGCATGAGAGTTCCTATTTCTCCACATTTCCCCAACACTTGTTATTTTTCATTTCTTAAATAGTAGCCATTCTAGTCGGTGTGAAATGCTATCTCACTGTGGTTTTGATTTGCATTTCCTTGATGGCTAATGATATGGGGCATCTCTTCATGTGTTTTTTGGTGATTCATACAACTTCTTTGGAGAAATGTCTTTCATGTCTTTTCCCTATTTTTTAATTGGGTTGTTTGTCTTTTTGTTGCTGAGTCATAGGATTTCTTTGCATATTTTGGACATTAAAACGTTATTGGGTATATGGTTTCCAAATATTTTCTTGGCCAGGTCTCAGGCTCGGCATTTTGCTGTGGAGTGAGCAGCAAGAACCAGGTGTTTCTCCCTGTGGTCGCAATTGAAGGGACCATAGGGCAGGTCATCAGACACTACGCTCTCAGTCCACCCTCCAAGGAACCCGAGACAAGGGTGCTCATAGCCAAGGGCAACCAGCCAGAAGTTTCCAGCCACACCATGAAAAGAGCAGATCAGTTTTATGTGGCACAACTGTAACCCACAGGACCTACCCAGCATGGCACATTGTTGGAAAGTGTGGCTCTAAGCAAGCACAACGATCCTGTTCCCTACTGTTCCAGCCTCTGCTAAAGCTGAGGGATTGGATAACCCAGTTGTGAGCAATGAAATCCAGCTGAAGTCTGCAGGCGGTGGGAGTGGTTCTAAAATCCCCTCCCTCCCCATACCAGAAGACTAAAGAAGATTCCTGAGATTTATTCCTGCTCTACTTTTTCCCCTTGATGGATGTGATCTAGAGCTCCAGCAGCCATCTTGTGACCAGGAGGTGAGAAGCATCAGGAGAGACCAAGAGCATATCTGCTGCTGGTGCTGATATAATTAAGTTTCCATATCAGTGCTAAGATCCCCATCTATAGACTTCCTGTTATGTAAGAAAAATAGAGCCTGTTTGTTTAAACCTCTGGAAGTTGGGTTGTCTGTGATTTGCAGTCAGAAGTGTTCCCTATACATTCATTAGACCATGTGCCTAAGGACATACAGGGAATGAAAGACATTAAATCAAAGTTCTTTATTCATTCATCAAGTATTCTTTAGACCAGTTAGTTCCATTCCCAGACAAGTGTAATGTTAGTTTTGCAAATAGCCCTTAAGCAGAATAATGCAAACTTGCCCCGTTGTCTCTGCAAAAGGTGTGAATATTCAACAGTACGTGCAGCATCTTGGTCTAGGGAGCCACCTCTAGCACATGGTCCCTTCAAGTGTGGTGATGCCCTGAGGTGTGGCATGGAAAGGGGTGCTTCTCCTTGCACTGATTGGGCAGCATTATATCTCCTTTCCTATATTAGTATGGCATTGACTCAAAGGGCTAAAAAAGGTCTTCAAGTGGCTCCTTGTGGTAGCTTTAAGAAAGGAGTGTTACTTAGACCTCTTGCTTCCAAGCGACAAAAACCTATCCGCACTAGTT
>PVKY010006079.1:0-16454 GCA_004027775.1 Bradypus variegatus
CACACACACACACACACACACACACACACACACACACACAAACTTACCTATGACTTCAGGAGGTTCCCAGACTCCAGGAACACCTACACCTTGTATTGGGCTAAGTCTCTGCTGAGCACCACCTTGCCAAACTGCATTGGGTGCTGGAGATACCCTGTTCCCAGCCAGCAACCCCTCCCAACCCATCCCACTCTGCCCCCAAACAGCCTGAACGAAGAGGTGGAAAGTTCTGCTCTTTATACATACAGCAGGTACAAACTGCCCTGGTCAACAAACTCAGGCAGGTGAAATTGAAATTTTATTTTTCTGCAACCCAATCAAATATATCTTTAAGACCTCTCCCCCTTTCCTCATAATGGCAGAATATTTAATCTGTTCATTTCCCCAAAGCTCAGGTTTAGACTTGATGGAGTCCCAGCAATTCACTTCTAAGCATTTATTCTACAGATAGACTAGCTCAAGTGTAAACAATGCAGGGATAAGATTATTCATCAAAATATTGTCTGTTAAAGCAACAGTGTGAAAACAGCCTTATTGAATGCTTCCATGTCTGGCCCTTCGGTAGAAAGCTAAACAACCCGAAAGGAGAACCAAGAAATTCTCAACACAAAGTTCTTCAACATAAATTGTCAAGCGTGAGAAGCAAGGTACAAAATTGTGTATACTGTGTTACCATTTGTCTATGTCCAGAATGTCTCTAGAAAGATACAAAATAAACTCTTAACAGTGATGCTTCTGGAGAGAGGAAATAGGGGAGGGAAGGGAGTAGAAAAGTGGGAGGAAAATTCACTTTTCACTGTGATGCCCATTGCATCTTTTATATGTTCTTGCTTTCGGCAAGAAAGAGTAGGCCCATTCAAAAGGGGCAGCTGGAAAGTGTAAGGAAGGGACTGTTAGAAGGGGAGGAAAGGGTTACGGGCACTGCAGAGAGGCCAGTGGAAGCTAGACCAAAGCCAGAGCCCTCTGAGAGGGGAACCCAGGCCCGAGCTGTGGTTGTCAGAAGGCGGCAGCTACTGCCAAAGCTACAGCCAGCAGGGAGGAGGCGAGAGGAAGAAACATCCCAGCTCTGTCCACCCTGTTCCCTGCCTGCCCTTGGCCTAACTCACCCAGCAGCCAGAGGGTCATGGAGCTGTGTATGTGTGTGTGTGGGGGGGTTGTGCACATGGGCCAGTGGGGTGCACAGAGCCCCTGGTAAAGGAACCTGTGGGGCAGACGGAGGATAACCAGCCATGCCTATGTGTACCTATTCAAAATTTAATTAGCCAATTTTAAAGCTCAGCTAAATCAGACCCCACCTCTCCTCATCCTTCCCTTCAGTGCTGTGTCCCAGCATCAGCCCTCTTTTGAGATGAACTGTTGTCGTGGTCCTCGGGTGGGGTCAACCCTCCATGCCGGAGACTACCGTGACCTCTGTGTCCCCATCAGCCTCAGACACCAGTGCAAAGACTGTCTTCTCTCAGCATGAACCGTGAAACCGCTCTGTTCCCTGCCTGCTCCGAGGACCTGGGAAATGTGCTGGGAGACCCTGACCTCTGTAGAGGAGGTGGGGCTGCCCAGGCTTCTTGCCCCTTGCATCCTGTCACCTCTGTAGCCACAGCAGGCTGGCGTGTGTGGGTCACTCTGAGGCCTTATCACTTTCTGGGGCCTCCTGGGAGGCAAGCTCAGGTCCCTGCTATCCTTACATCTCCACACTGATCTGGAAGACCCAGCCCAAGGGACGTCTTCTCCAAAACCCTCCCCAGAGCCCCCCGACTCTGCCCTGGCTTCCCTTTGAGGGCTCTTCCCCTTCCCAGCTCCCAAACGGATGGGGACAGCAGGGAAAGGGGTTGGGGAAGAGGAATTTGTTCTGCCTCATCACACATCTTTCCAAACCTTTCCAGGCTTTCACATTAACAAAGGCTTTTGGACTTAAAAGCCAAGAATTTGATATCTTTTCTTCTCCAATTCCATTTCCCCTTGGGTAAGGACACGTCACTCACAGAGACGTCCCATTAGGCACATCCAATCTGCCCACGGGCACGCTCTCCCCATCAGCTTCCCATGGCCAGTACGAACCAGCAGCCACCTTGGCCGGCCTCCAGGCCAACACCCTCATGACTCGAACAGTCAGACTGTGGCACAGAAAGGGGCAGGGAAATGCCCAAGGCCTCAGGGAAGGGGTCAGTGGAAGAGCCAGGCCTCCTGTCCATCCAACCTCCCTTCAACAATCCTGGGAAGGTTGCATCCAGGAGCCTGCAGTCATGCCCTGGATTTGCTGGCAAACCACCCCAGCCTTTCCCAGCCCCCTGACCTCACCACAGGCAGGGCAGCATTACCTGTGACCCAGCGGGACCCACCACCCTCTTTGGGGCATGTTTCACAGGAATCCCCACCAATGCCTCCTGTACACGATTAGTCTTAGAGGGGAGATTGCTGGTATTCATAGAAAGCTCCCTGTTTTCCTTGCCCTACACAAATTTCCCATATCTGTTTATGGATGTCCTTGGCCATTAACACACTTCATCCCACAGCTAACGCAACAGACCACACTTCTTCTATCAGGTGCCCCACGATGGTCGTTTTCCTGGGTTTGCTCTATTTGGTGCAAATGCTTCAATCAACTATGAAATAGTCTTCAGTGTTGGAAATATCTCTTTTCCTTGCTCCAGACCGGGGCTCCTAGAGGGCAGAAGCCATGGATACAGTCTCCTTCGGTCTCCAGCCTCCAGCAGGCAGCTGCAGCGAGTCCAGACTGCGGAGCGGACAGGCAGGCAGGGCCAGCAGCCACCGCAGTCTCAGGGTCCACACTGGGGCTGAGAACCCCTTTCGCCCCAATGTGACTTTTTAAAGCCAGCAAGGAGGTTTTCTAGGGGCTCAGAAGTCCTGTGCCCATTGGCCAGACCTCCTGGGAGAACCAGAGCAGATTTGCATCAAAAAGAACACTGGCTTCATTGAAATTCTCCTCATCTTGAGCAAAACAAAACCACAAAGAAAAGGAAAGTTTTAATCCTGAGCAACTTCACCGCTGAGAAGCGTTTTGAGCTTCTAAAAATAGGGAGGAAATGGGCCTCTTTGGGCTACTCCAGTCGCCGCCCACCCCCCTCCCCTCGCCGTGCCCGCCCCCACTGCCCACTCAAGGCTGGCCTCTTGCGGCTGGGCAGTGGGAGACCAAGCTCTCCTCAGCACATGCCCGTGGCAGATGCCACACAGTTCTGGAGCTGGATGCAGCTGCCCCCCTGGGGTCCCCAGCATGCCAGACAGTGGAGAGACCTCACAAGACAGCAGACAGGATGCAAGCGCGGGGACCACCCAAGAAAACTTGGGCACCAGGTAAGCTGGCGGCCAGGTCTTCTGTAACCTGCGCCTGTTCTGGTCTTGATTCTGCTGTGTGAACCTGGGCAAGCTGTTTCCCTCTCTGGGCCTCAATTTCTTCAACTGGGAAATGAAGGGAAGGGTCTGGATGATTTCTAGGGTTGATCAGCACTGCTCAGTCTGCTGCCCTGCATGGCCAAGGTCACAACCAAAGAGGGTCACATCCCGGGGGCATGAACTGCTATTGGATGGAGGAAGAAATTTCCAGTCTATAAGAGTTTTCCCTGTCAGCTCGATGGGGCCTTTGGCAAGTCTCTTCCCCTCTCTGGGCTGCAGCTGCCCTGTCTGTATGTGTGTGCAAGGGCTGGAGGCTTCCTGAAGACCTTCCGCTGTGTATCTCCACTGATCTATGATTCTGAGAAAGTCAGTTCAATTTGTCAGGCATTCACCGATGCCCACCCTGCCAGATCCCATCCATCCAAGAAATTGAGGGTCCTGAGAAGATGGGGACCCAGTCCCAGTCCTGGGGACCCTCAGGCCAGGAGGCAGGGAGAAGACTGACCAAAAAGGCTCCAGAGCCCAGACATCTGTGGTCCGTGTCTAGGAGGGGCACAGACCAAGGGGAGGGGGAGAGAGATGCCTGGCTGGGGGCTGTTGGAGACAGGCCCGGGGTGACCAGGGGGGCGTGGGCAGGCAGCGAGGAGAGGAAGAGCCTCTGGGCAGAGGGAGCAGGGTCAGCAATGGTGAGGAGATGTGAAGGAGCAAGGAAATTCAGGGATGGGAGCCATCTAGGTGGCTGGAGCTCAGAGTGGGGGAAGGACAGGAATAAATGCTGGGGTCTGACCTCTGTGGGGACTGGGAGAAATTAATTGCCCGTGTTTGAGCTAAGGAGTGTATGGCCTCCACTCTGGGGGAGCTTATGAGGCAAGAGGGTGGCCCAGAGAGGGGGTAAATGCCAATAGGCCTCAGGGGCCTGAGGGCCCTCCACAGCTATGGGCCTGGGTCTCCTGAGGAGGCCACCAAGCCAGAGTGGTCTTCTGCCCCCCCAGAAGCAAGGGCCCCTCACCTGCAAGGCTGCAGAGAGCGGGGGCCAGCGTCCTCCCCAGACACAGGTCAGGTGCACGGCAGCTGATTCTGCTGGGGGGGTTCAGGGGCCCCTGGCCAGCACCTGGCATGGGGTCTGCATCTATTCTGGGGCCTGGTTGTCCCGCTACCTCCTCTCCTCCCTGGGGGTCAAGAGCTCAGGGAGCAGGGGCGTCAATCTCCCCCTTCCCCATGAGACACTCACAGACATGTTTCAAAAGCTCAGCCAGTGAAAAAAAGAACAAGGTGGTTGTCAAGCTTTCATGTCCCAGCGAGCAAGGCAGGACCCAAATGGGGGTGTAGGACAGGAGCCCAGTGTGTTTGAAGCCCACCTCTCAGGCCTGTGGTGGTATGGAGTGGCAGAGGGTCCTGTGTGCCCAGCAAGAGCCTGGCCACCCCCAGGACACCCCCGAGGAGGCAGGTACCTGGTGGGCTGGGAGAAAAAGAGTGGAAGCCTCAGCTCTACTGGGCCTGCTTGGGGGATACCACTGAAAGAAGACCACCGAACCTGGGGCAGAGCCTCACCTGTGCTGGGAACCCCAGAACTGTCTCAGCAGTGGGCTGGAAGACCTGTGCCTTGGGTTCCTCTCCAGCTCCACTCCTGACCTCCTCTGGGACCCGGGCATGTCCGATACCCTCTCTGAGCCTCAGTTTCCCCATCTGTCAAATAGAGATGGCAGAGTAGCTGTAAGGAGAGAACTGTGAGCCTGTGTTTACCATTGTCTAAGTGTTGCTGCCGCTGCTGCAATGCCCCCTCCTCTTCTCTGCCCCCACTCAGGCCAAGCCCAGCAGTGAAGGCTCCATCTCCTTGTGGCCATGGGTGGCTGCTTCTGGAGAAGTGTGGACCTGCACCCTCCAATAGCCTGATAGGGCCTTATCTTCTCCCTGACCTTCCCTCCCCAGTGTTGCAGAGAGGGGAGGCAGTGAGGAGGCATGTTTGCACCCTGGCCTGACCCACGTGAATTCCCTATGAATTCCCTTTTGTGCCACAATAGTTGCAGGACTGGAGCCGAGTGGCATGGACAGTGTGTCTGGAGGGGAAGGTGCCTAGCCAGAGCCAGGAGAGGTGGAACCCATTGGGTCCAAGATGGTCTGGCACTGGCCTGGCAGCTTGTGCTCTGTGCCCTTCAGGGCTGCAGCTGTGGACCCTGCCACCCATCATGGGCACCCATTGAGATGTCCAGGGGGCAGACCTGAGCCCGGGCCTGGACTCTGGCCCTCTTATGCCCTCTGTCCAGAAGAGACACTAGCCTCCCGAGCCCAAAGAACCCCTGGTTATAAGAAGGACTTTGAAGGAGCCCGAGAAGGGGCTGGGTCATTCTGGGATTGGAAGGTGTGGCTGCCTGAGATGGCAGACGGGGGACACCGTGCTGACCACAGGTGTGGTTGTGGAAGTTACAGATGGTCATCAGGCCAGTTGGGCTGGAGCCAGGGTAACTCCTAGGTCTGGATAAGTTGGGTTGGCCCGGCATGAGGGCAGGTAGAGCCAGAAAAGGCAGAAGGAAGCTCCGGGAGGTGTGGAAGCCGCGGAAGCCTGGGGAAAGCCTGGGTTTGGAGAGGTGAATCTGGCGGTGGTGAGTACAGGCTGGCCCGGGAGTGGGCTGGAAGCAGGAAGCTAGGAGATGGGAGCCCCAGGGGTGAGACTGGCCCAGGCAGGGCAGGTGAGGCTCTGAATCGACCACACTCGCCCCAGGCTGCCAGCTGCCTCTCCCGGCACAGCCTGTCCTGAGACGGAGTGCACAGAGGAGCTCCTCAGAGCCAGGGCTGTGGGGCAATCCAGGAGTCTGCTGCCAGCTCAGTGAAAAAGGCCTTTCCCACTGATAAAGCCTTCCAAGGATGACAAGGAGTGAGCTCCCCGTCTTTGGGGAGTACAAGTCTTGGAACTAATCGTAATGCAAATGCTACCAAAAGGATTCAGGTGTCCTTAAGAATATGAAATATTCAGGGCCTTCTAGTTCTGAGATTCTACCCCACACTGTCTCCCCACTTCATAATATGGAACATAAGTATTTTTTTCAAATTTTTTTATCTTTATTGTTTTCATAAGTGTACGTTCACTTATTCCAAATTGTTTACTGTTGAATGTGTCAGGCACTGTGCCAAACATTGGAGAATATCATCGATAACAAGGCAAGACAAGTCCCTGCCTTGAGGAGTTTACATGCTTGCTGCAAAGACAGAAATTAAACAAATACTATAATTATACAAATAATTGTTAAACCGTAATTGTGATATGTGCCATGAAGGAATAAAAAAACATGGAGGTAATATAATAGGGACCTGACTTAAGTCTTCGGGGATCAGTAAAGGCTTCCGTGGGAAGCAACGTTTAAGCTGAGACTTGACAGATGAGTAGGAATTGGTTAAGGGAGTGCAAAGGCCCTGGGGCAGAAAGGAGATTGTAGTGTTCAAGGAACTAAAAGGCTAGAGGATTTGGGACTGTTTTATAACAGCTACAGGAAGCCGAGGTACTGGTGTCAAGAATCCAGGACAGGGTAGGGTGCATTTGGGAAGGCAGAGATCCTAAAGCAAGCTAACCTTGGTCCCAGGCAGCTTATTAGAGATCTGGATGCCTTCAGGATGCAGGTCGGCCAAATCCAGCCCTGGTTCCCTGCAGGGGCTGCTGAGTTATTAGCCAGGGGCAGCAGAGCCAGAGCTGGCCTGGAGTCAGGGTACTGAGCCTGGAGCTGACTCACTCTGTCCCCAGGCAAGTCCCTAAGTAGGAGACTCTCAGTCTATTTGGTCTGTTTAGATCACTGATTCCAATCCACCATGTCCCAACATTCACATATCATCAAACTACTCTGACTTGTATACCTCCAGGGATGGGGAACTTACTATCTACCTCCCTCCCCCCGCCCCCCATAAAAAATGTAATTCCACTGGTGGCAAGAGAAAGCCTTATCTCACACTGGATCCTATGTGAGACTCCTGGGTCTTGGCTCTGTCCTCTCCTCTTCAGATAACTCTGGTCCCGTGCAAGGGAGATGGTGAGAAACACGTTCAGGGTTGGGAAGTAACATTTGGAAACAGTAAATGCTGTGACCATGTGAAGGGCATCCAGGTCCTAGTACAGACTCTGGCTCCAAGAATCTGTAAAATAAAAATTTACGTTTGCATAATTTACATCAGAATTTAATAGGTTGTTTTTCTATTAATGGAGGCATAATTCCATGTAGTGAAATGCACAGATACTAAAGAGTATAATTTGATGACTTTTGACAAATGTACACACCCATGTAATCAACAACCCAAACAAAATATAGAACATTTTCATCACTCCAGAAAGTTCTTCTGTGTCTCATTCCAGTCATTCCCATTCTCTACCCTACCCCTCACAAGCAAGCACTGTTTTATCAGCCACTGATCTGGCTGTTCTTAAACACAAATATGGAAGTACATACAGTTGTACTTGTTTTGGCTTCTGGTTCTTTCATTCATCATTATGTCTGTGAGATTCATCCATGTTGTTAAGTGTTTCAGTAGTCCACTCTTTTGTTTTGCTGAAAAGAATTCCAATTGCATGGCTATACCACAATTTGTTTATCCATTCTCTTGAGAGATATTTGCATTGTTTCCAGTTTGGGGCTTTTATGAACAAGGCTTCTGTGAGCATCCTTATATAAGGCTTTTTTATGTACAAATGAACTCGTTTTCTTAGGTAAACGTTTAAGGATTAAATTGCTGGGTCTTAGGATAGATGTATGTTTAAAGAAACTGCCAGAAAATTTCCAAAGTGGCTGTACCATTTTACACCCAATAGTAATTTCTGTTGTTCCACATATTTGTCAATACTAAATATTGTTAGTCTTTATAATTTTAGCCATTCTGAAGGGTGAATAGTGGTATCTCATTATTGTTTTAATTTAAATATCCCTGATGATCAATGCTGTACATCTTTTCATGTGCTTATTGGCCATTTCTATATCTCCTTTTGTGAAGTGTCTATTTGCGTCTTAACTCATTTTGTAATTGGGTTCTTTGTCCTTTTGTTACTAATTTGTAGAAATCCTTTATATATCACAGGTTTAAGTCCTTTGTCATATATATTACTTGCAAATATTTTCTCCCGGTTTGTGGCTTGTCTTCATTTTCTTAAATGATATCTTTTGGTGAGGAAAAATTTTTAATTCAATAAAGTCCAATTTATCTATTTTTTTTTCTTTTATGGTTACTGCTGTTGTGTTGTCTCTAAGAAATTTTTGTCTATTCCAAGGTCTTGAAGATATTTTCCTTTGTGTTCTACTAGAAGCTTTATAGTTTTAGCTTTTATGTTTAGGTCTAGGATCTGTCTCAAATTAATTTTTGTATGGTATGTGGTAAAGGTGAATTTCATTTTTTCCCATTTATTTATCCAGTGGGTCCAGCATCACTTACTGAAAATATTTTCTTCTTTTTTTTCCACTTTGAATTTCCTGACTCCTCTGCCAAAAATCAGTTGACCATAAATGTAGGGACCTATATCTGAACTGTCCTCCACTGAGCTTTTTCTCTATCTTTATATCAATATCCTGCTGCCTACATTACTGTGGTTTTCTGCTAAGTCTTGGATCCAGGTGGTGGTGGTCCTCTTTGTTCTTTTGTCCTTCCTCCAGGCTTGTTTTGGCTATCCTAGGTATGGTAGGCAGCCTCTAACATGCCCCTCAATGATACTTGCCTCCCAGGACTCAGGCTCCTGTGTAATCTCCCCTCCCCCTTGAATGTGGGCTGTAGTTATATAGCTGACCCATTTTTAGTAAGTAGAATGTAGCAAGAGTGATGGGTTTTCACTCCAGAGGTTAGATTACAAAACGACTGTGGCTTCCACATTGGTTGCTCTGAGGGAAGCCAGCTGCCCTATTGTAAGTCTCTATGGAGAGGCCCAGGTGCCAAGGAGGGCGCCTCTGGCCCTCAGTCAGTGAGGACCTGAGGCTCTCAGCCTAACAGCCTTCTACACGGGAGTCCTAGCAACCAATGCACAAGCTTGGAAGTGGGTCGTCCCCAGTTGAGCTTTCAGATGAGTCTTCAGCCCTAGTCAGCAGTTTGCAATCCATGAGAGATCTTGAGCTAGGAGCACTCAGAGAAGCCACAACTATACTCCAAACCCACAGAAACTGTGAGATAATAAATGTTGTTTATTTTTTTAAAGTCATTGTGTTGTGAGATATTTGTTGTGTAACAATAGCTTACTAAAATGAGGTCCTTTCTATTTTCATCTTGTCAATTTCTACGAAAAAGACTTGTAATTTTGATTGGGATTGAATTGACTCTATATTTCAAACTGGGGAGAATCTTCTGATTTGTGAACATGGTATATACTTCGATTTTTTTAGTTCTTTGATTTATCTCAACTGTGTTTTGTATTTTTCAATGTAGACATCTCCCACATTCTTTCTTAAATTTATTCCTAAGAATTTTTTTGATGTTACATAAATTGTACTTTTAAATTTAAGTTTCCAATTTTTTGTTGCTAGCATATAGAAATACAATTAATTTTTTTTTTTAATCTATGCCTCATTCTATCTTGCTTCTCCTCCTGGCACTCCAGTCAGACATAATTTAAACCTTCTATAACTTAGTCTATATATTTTGACTTCTTAAATTTTTTATATCTTTGCTTCTTTGTACTAGATTCTAAATAATTTTTCTTATCTATTTCCAAAATTATCATTTATATAGTTCTGTTTCTTTGTTAACAATTGATTTTTAATACCAATCTTGTATCCTGTGACTTTACTAAAATAACTTATTAGTTCTAGTATATTCCCTAGATTTGTTATGTACTTAATTTTGTTATCTCTGAATAACGACAGTTTTACTGCTTCCGTTCCAGTCATTTTATCTTTTATTGCTCTGGCTAGGACTTTCAGTATAATGTTGAATAGAAGGGGTAAGAGTGGACATCCTTACATTGTTCCCAACATATTTAGCATTTCCGGTGATCTTCATTCCTTTTTGTAGACTTAGAATTTCTGTAAGCCTGGACAAACTCCTGTAGCATTTCTTTGTAGTGAAGATGTTCCAGTTATCTGTTGCTGCATAAAAGATAACTAAAAAATCTACTGCCTTAAACCAATACCAATCACTCATGGTTTTTTAGGTCACAAATTCAGGAGCAGTTTAGCTGGGTGGTTCTGGCTCAGGATCTCTCACTAGGTTACAGTCAAGATATCAGCCAGGTAGAAGACATCTGGAGCTGGAGGCTCTGCTTCCAAGTTCACACATTTGGTTTGTTTCCACTTTTTGGCTATTATGAATACTACTGCTGTGAATATTTGTATACAAGTTTTTGTGTGGGCATGTATTTTCATTTCCCTTGAGTATATCCCTATAAGTGGGATTGTTGGATCAGATGGCAGCTCAATGCTTAACATTTTGAGGTACTGAAGGGATGTTTTCCAAAGTGGCTGCATTCCCACCAACACTATGTGAGCGTTCCAATTTTTCCACAACCCCACTAACGTTTGTTATTATCTGTCTTTTTTATTATAGCCTTTAGTGAAGTGGTGTCTCATAGTGGTTTTGAATTTCATTTCCTTGATGGCTTATGATGTCGATCATCTCTTTATGAACTTATTGGCCATTTGGATATTTTCTTTGGAAGAAATATCTATTCAGATTCTTTGCCCATTTTTAAACTTTTTATTTTTGGATTGCAATAGTTATTTGTTTCTAGATACAATTCCTTTATCAGATACATGATTTGGAGAAATTTTCCCCTATTCTGTGAGTTATATTTTCACTTTCTTGATTGTGTCATTTGAAGCACAAAAGTTTTTAATTTTGATGAAGTCCAATGTATCTATTTTTTCTTCTGTTGCTTGTTTGGTGACATATCTAAAAAGGCTTTTCCTGACCCAAGGTCACAAACATTTATTCTTCTATTTTCTTCTAAGAATTTTAACTTTTAGCTCTTACATTTAGGCTTATGATCCATCTTGAGCTGATTTTTGTATGTGGTGTGAGGTGGGAGTCCAAATTCATTCTTTTACATATGAATATCCAGTTTACCTGGTGTCATTTGTTCAAAAGAGTATGCTTCCCCCACTGAATTGTCTTCACACCCTGCTGAAAATCAATTGACTGTAAATGTGAGGGTCATTTCCGGATTCTAAATTTGAATCCATTACTCTGTTGTTCTGTCCCTATGCCAGTACCACGTTGTCTTGATTACCGTAGCTTTGTAGTACATTTTGAAATTGGGAAGTGTGAGTTCTCTAACTTTGTTCTTCTTTTTCAAGATTGTTTTGGTTGTTCTGGGTTTCTTGAATTTCCATATGAATTATAGGGTCAGTTGTGAATTTCTGAAAAGAGGCCAGCTGGGATTTTGCTAGAGACTATGCTGAATCTGTAGATCAGTTTAGGGAGTGGTGCCATCATAGCAATAGCAAGTCTTCTGATACACGAACATAAGATGTCTTTCTATTTATTTAGGTCCTCTTTAACTTCTTTCAATAATCTTTTGTTGTGTTCAATGTTAAAATCATTTTCTTTCTACTCTTTGGATTGACTAATTTCTATTGTTTTGTCTTCCAGTTCACTAACACTCTTTTTTTTTTTTCAGTTTCTAATCTGCTGGTAAGCCCATCTAGTGAATTTTCATCTCAGAGAGTGTACTTTTTTATATTTTCCATTTTTTCTGAAAATGAAGATTATCCATCTGTTCATCTATTATGTCTACCTTTTATTTTAACTCTTAAACATGTGTGGAGTTGCTGTTTTAAGGCCCTCATGTTATTCCAACATCTGTGTCATCTCAGGGTTTGTTTCTTGATTATGAATCATGTGTCCCTGCTTTTCCAGTTGTATAGTCATTTTTGTTGTGTGCTGGGTATTGCGGATAATGTGTTGAAGGGAATCGGGCGTATGTTCATGAATATATTGTGAAACTCCATGCATATTAAACTATGTCTAGGCCACAGTATTCTGCCTTACTGAGGTCAATTACTCCCAGGGAATCCTGCATTGCTGAGGTTTGCACAGAGTTCTCGGGTCACCCAGAGCCTCACCCAATTTTAGGCAGTATGTGTAGTGGTTAGGAACTTGGAGTCTGGAGACAGATGGCCTGAGTTTAATCCCAACTACTCCAGTCACTAGCCTTGTGTAACTGTCAACAAGCTATTTCATCTCCCTGTGCTTCCATTTCTTCATCTATACAATAGGGATTATGATCCAGTACCAATCTCATAAGAATATTGAAATTATTCAATGAGTTAACACATGTAAACTGGAGTAGTGCCTGGCACACACTAAACGCTCAGTAAATGTTGGTTCTCATTTTAGTGACATGAAATGCGGTTCCCCGGAAAGACTGAGCTCTTCCTGCTCCGGGCACCCCAACACGTGACCCCCTTGCCCGCCATGTTCACAAACGCCCCTCACATAGACAGATCTTGGATGTGTCCCTCTCTTTCACCATCCTCTTCAGATGCAAACCCCGCCAGGGCAGGGACCATGCCTGTGAATCAGCGTCTGCGCACTGCAGGGGCACGAAGCCCTCCCTGCAGCAGCCTCACGCTCACCTTCACCCTGCTCCCACACCTTCAACTTCCTCCAGCTGACCCTTGGCTCGTCTTCTCCTGGTGTTGGCCTCACCCTCTGTGCCATTGCTTGCAGCACTCACCTTCTGCCTAGTACCTGAAAAACAGGCAGCGTTCTTCCCTCTCTCCCCTCCCTAGAAGAAACATGGAGAATCACCTGTCATCAGAACTGGTCCTTAGAGCCATTCCTTCATTTTACAGATGGGGTGACTAAAGCCTTAACAAGAGGGATGCAACCAAAGTCACACTTCATGGCACTTCTAATAAAAATGCCCATCAATGGGAGATGGCGTTTTTTCAGAGTCTTTGCTTTGATCTGGAATTATGTAAACCTAAGCACCACACTGCCCTCCCCATGATGGCCGGAAACACTAATTGGCAGTTATCTGTGTCTGCCACCAATACAACATGAGAAAATGGCTTCATTATTTAATATGTGCAGCTTGCTCCTACATGAAAGTGTTCCAAACACGGGTTGGGGGAGTGGTATAATAAAATGGGTCTGATGATGAAATGGTTAGAAACAGGGATTTGAGGCTCTTGAAGCTGCCCCCTCCCTATACCTTCCCCTTCCTGCTGTGCTCCACCCCAACAAGCCTGAGACCATTGGTTAAGAGTAAAAACTCTGGAGCTTTCCTGCCTGGGTTTGAATACAGACTCTGCTAACCAAAAAACCTTGGGCAACTTACATAATCTCTCTGCACCTCAGTTTCCTCATCTGTAAAGTGGGGATAGTGATATGAATTACCTCACTGGGCTGCTGTGAGAATTAAATGTGTTAACATATGTGCAGGGTGCACAGGACATTGCCTGGCCCACACCAAGTGGTACCTGTTAGCTGGTAGCTATTACTATTTTTACTCCTGCCTGTTTCCTCCTCACCCCCAGGCCTGGAATTCTGGCCACACCCAGCTCGTAGTCTTGTCTCTTCCTGGTGCAGCAGATTCCCAGCCCACAGCCAGATCACTTAACACAGACTAAATTTGGAAGGCCTTTTATCTGTGACTTATCTGAAGTCACTGAGTCCCAGAGAGGACCAAGGACTTGCTCAAGTTCACACAACTGAGGAAGAAGCTGGGCTAGAACCCAGATGTCTTGGTGCCCAGCACACTTTGTCTTGAGCATGACCAGGTGCCTTCCTGGGCTTTGCAATGGGACATAGTGGCTGATGCATTTATTTCCGTGTAACAGGCTATATAGTTTGACTTGGAAGGGTTGGACACTCTGGGTGTTGCCGACTGGGTTAGAAGTGAGCTGGCTGTTCTGTCCCCACCCCCCATGGCAGGGTCCAAGCTTGTAAAGCTGGAACAAGGCTTTAAGGATTGAGGCCTCTCAGCAAACACATTCCATCTGGGCATTTGGGGGAGGAATTCAGTCATGGGTCAGAGGCTCCCAGGTGCCTGCCTGGGATATGTTCCTCCTGGCAGGTATGGGGGATGTGTCTTGGACAACCCCTGCCCTGCCCTCATCCTTTCTGGAGGACCATGGGCCCCAGCTGATTTGCCCCAGCCTCCACCTCGGCCAAGGCCCCATCCCTGTGAGCTGGGGGTCTCTGGAGGACCCACAGTCTGGACCCATCACCAGGGCCTCGGCTATTCTTCTTCTGGTGTTGGCTGTACCCTCTGCCCCACTGCTTGTGGCACTCGCCTTCTGCCTCACACACCTGGAAGTTCACATCCTTCCCCTTCTATCTCTTTCTGTCCTTCTCCCCTGGGACCTTTCCTGTCAGGAGCCTGCAGAGTGGGCTCCCCCTTCTCTCTCTCCTTCCCACCTGCAGAGAACCACCTGGCTTCAACACCAGTAGGCTCAGGGACAGAAAGAGGGCAGCCAGCTGGAAAACAGAGAGGGAAAGAGGCAAAGACAGAGAGTGTGTGTGAAGAAGAGACGTCTGAGATTGGAAAGGGGGTGACTGGAAGATAGAGATTACGGATGACAGTGGAGTCATCAAGGATGAAAGCAGAGGAGCAGAAGACACAGAAAGACACAGTCAGAGCTTAGGAGGCCAAGAGAGGCTAAGGGAGGAGGCTGGAGAAAGCACTGGACAGAGAGTCAGAGAGGTAGGGCTCCTTTGTGTCCCTACCTGACCCCTCTGGACTTCTCTGTTCCCACCCACAGCAGAGGGCTCTGCCACCTCAGACCACCTGGACAGACAGCAGGCATCGAAGAGAGGGCCCTGAGAAGGGGAGGCCCCCCTACCCATGTTGTGCCTGGGCCCAGAGTCTGGCTCCCCTGCTGGCCAGAGGATGCCCTGGCGGCCCACCAAGCCATGCCCACCTAGGACTCTGCACACCCTGTTCCCGGGGTCTGGGATGGTTGAACCTTCACCCCCTGCCAGTTTTCTCCCTGTAACTTTGCTGCCCTCCCCCAGTGTCAGGTGGGTCAGGTGACCCTGTAGTGACCTTGAATGTATCTTTGTTCATTGGTGATCAACCTTGTCCTCTCTAAGCCCGTGAGGCAGGGACCACGTCCATTTCACTCTCCTCCATCCCCCTGCCCAGTGCAACCTCCGGCCCAGAGGAGGAGCTGAAGCAATCTTTGTGATAGGAAGAAGGATCCTCATGGAATTACCAGTCAGAGCAGAGGAGCTCATTTCCAACTCTGGGAATATGGACTTAGTTGGTATTTTTATTTCATAGCAGACAATGGGAAAAAGTAACATCCAGCCTCTAAATGCTAAGCTCTCCAGGAGGGGATCAACCAGGGCAGCTCCAGGGGGAACCATGGGAGCTGGGGGGCCCTCCCAGAGGGTTTCAGGACAGGGAGAGGCTTCTGCCAGGTCAGTCCCAGGCAAAGAAATGGCAGGCCAACTTGTAGGTTTTGCATGGGGATGGGAAGGCAAGTTTACACATTTCCCAAGTTCTTCTGATGCTGGAATGAGCCCATGATGCGTGCTGGGGAGCCGTCGTGGGCCTGGGCTCTCAGGTGGGGTGTCCAAACCTCATCAGTTCAGAAACTCTATGTACAGAGATGCTGCCATTGAGCTGCCCTGGAGAGTTCAGGGCTCTGGGCGTGGGGGTCCTGTTAGCCCCTGAAGTGAGGACGGTTCCACCACCAACTTCCCCCCTCATCCACCCCCAGTGCCAGCGCCAATCACTAACATCGCAGCTCAGCCCTCACCAGGACAGCCAGGAGGAGCTGAGGAACAATTCCATCATCAGCTCTCTAGGACAGAAGGAAGGTCTGAGTTCCCTGCTGGGATCCCCTAGGCCTGGGGTGTTAATATAGCACGGGCGTCTGAAGCCCCACGGGGACCGTGAAACATCAAGAGAGTAACTCAGTGCAGAAGTGCATTGTTTGGGGGATGAGGGCGGGCTCTCAAAAGGTCTCAGGACCCATCAGCGGCTCAGCATCCCAGAGCCAAATTGTCAGCGTGTCCTGAGACAGCAATGGGCAAGGATCTCTGGGAAAAGAGGCTTTTGTGGAACTGGAATTTGCTGGAGGGCAGAATTTTCTTGGAGTTGGTGATTCTGGCATTCACCTATGTGAAAATCTGGGTTTATACCCATCAGCTTCGTGTGGCAACCTAGCAGTCATCTAACTGGGTGAAGGGTCTTCAAACAA
>PVKY010006080.1:0-16426 GCA_004027775.1 Bradypus variegatus
TGCTACCTAAGTGGGTGATCTGGTGGGGACAGAAAGGGAAGGGAAAAGGAAGGAGTAGGGGAGAAAAACAGAGGGTCCTTCCCTTGACAGGGTGGGCTTGTCCCCTCTCCCCTGGCCTGCCCTTCCCACTCCTGTCCAATGTCCTAGCTCAGAGCTCACCCTTACAACCCTCTTCAATGGCAAACTTGACACTGAAGGAAAACAGAGGGACTCGGAGCCCGAGTGAGGCATGGCAGTGACGTGGGGCTGGGGCTGGTGGCCAGAGCCTACGGAGATGTCAGCACCGAGGGAACAGGGCATGAGCAGCCATGTTCTGAGAGGCATGACGTGTCATGAGATACCCCAGCTGAGTGGGGGCAGCTCATAGGTTTACACAGCTTGCACAGATGTTGCCCGTGTGATGTTGGATGTTATCAAACATGACATAATAAAAATTCTAAAAACGCGAATGTCCCCACTCCGCTTTGGGAAGTGGCAGTGGGGGTGAGGAATTGGCAGGGGTTAAGGGCTCCAAGAGCCCACAGACACCCACATCACTGAGCCCCTCCATCTAGGGCCCTTGTGCTCACCTGCTCCCTCTGAGATATCTTGGCTGCTCAAGAGGGGTGGCCTTCGGTCTGGGGTCCCAGGAATGCTGATGGGCCTTGGGAAGGGCAGGGCAGCTCAATGCAGGAGCTGATGGATGTGGAATATATGGGACGCAGGTCGGCGCCTGTGCAGCCTCCTTGGAGCGCTTAGGCTGGCTGCCCTGGGGTGTTCGGCGACGAGGGCTTGGCACCCCTTGCTACCAGCCCCATGTGGCCCTGGCTTGTCCCTCCCCAGCGGCCACAGCATGTCCTTGCAAGTTCAAGCAAGTGCGGGAGCCCCCAGGGGCCAGAGCCCCCCAGAAACAAGGCCAGGTACGAAGCCGTCCCCAGATGTCATGGGGCTTGTCCCAGGTTGTTCAGGTCCTCCCCTGTCCTCTGCGGACAGAGAAGAGGATGGACTGTCAGTGGGCAGAGGGAGAGGAGGGGTTCTCCTGGGGTCCACTTGATGTTTTAGGTTTAGGGGCACATTGGGTTAAATTTAACTCATTAACCTTGTCCAAAACTGCTTTCCAAGCACTATCTAAGGCTGCCCTTTCTTTGACCGCCACTTAATGCATCTCCCCAAATACACCCTCAGGAGTCAGTGCAGGATATTTAGGGTGAGGGCTTTGCCCCTAAGTAAAGTTAGCCCCCACCCCACTGTGGTCTTGTTCAGCACGTTATAGGATGTGCTCACACACACTTGTTTGTGGGTCCCCTTTGGGGGCTCAGCCAGCAGGGGCAGGAGGGGACAAACACTGGAAGCCCCCTTCCCATTCCTGGCCCCAGAGACAGCCACCATCCTGATGGTGAAAATCCCCCTTACACATGTGTGCTCCCAATAACCTGTTTTTGACCTTATATAAAGGAAAACATATTTAGGATACTACTCCGTGAGTTGCTTTTTTTCACTCAGCATTACAATGGGGTGATGCTCACCCTCTGATGGGGTGGGTGGTGGTCAGAGAGCATTTGTTTCCGGGGTTGACTGTAACACAGTATGTTTACCCATTCTCCTGTTGATGGAAAGGTAGGGGGTTTAGGGTTTTTTGCTACTGCAGTCTCTACCAGCCTTTTAAATCTTCCTGAGACCTCAGTGTGCTCTGACTGATGACTGGCCACAGCTCTGGGCACCTAGCTAGCGATGTGCCCAAACCCTTGCTGGTCCAGTGTCCCCACCCCTGCCATGGGGGTGGCACTTGGTGGCCTGGGCATTTCTGCACCCCTGGTCAGCGGGGTGGTCCTGGCAGCACAGGGTGGGGGGCAGGCTGGCTCAGCCACCAATGGGCTCCCCATGCCCAGGACGAGGTCTCGCCTCAGCTGCATCTACCTGTTCCCATTGGCTACGTTCCATGAAAGTCCCACAGGCCTGTCAGAATGCAGAGCCAAGCTCTGGATTTGTGTGCAGTGGGGGTGGGGGCCAGTTTTGCACCCTCTTTCTAAAATACCCAGCCAAGTCTAAAGTGCATTCTCACACCACCACCACCACCACCACCCACCCCCCATAGCAATATCATCTTCCTGGAAAAATACATTTGACATCGGCGGAAAGTTCCCAGTAGTTACGGAATTAGGGCAACTAAGTGAAGGCTTCAATCCATGGCTGTCAGCACCACCACGGGCACTTGGCATTTTCTTTCCTGATTCATCACCCAGGGAGAACTTGTAGCCTGCAGCGGGCATTGCTCTCCACCCCCTCCGCAGGCATCTCCTCCACCCCAGATGCCTGGCAGCTTGTTTCTGCTCCAGCACTGCCTGGCTGGTGGGTGCCCAGGATCATCACCGATTCATTTATGTCCCACCCTCAGCAAAGGAGCCAGCAGGGTGAATTATGGCCTGCTTGGCTTTGGCGTCACCCAGTTAACCCCCTTTCTTTGGCGGCTACTAGATACCCACTGTTCCGGTTTGCTAAAGCTGCCGTTACGGAAAATACCAGAAATGGATTTGGTTTTATGAAGGGGATTAATTAGGTTACAAATTCACAGTTCTAAGGCCATAAGTGTCCAACTAAGGCACCAACAAGAGGATACCTTCACTGAAGAAAGGCCATTGGGGTCCAGAACACCTCTGTCAGCTGGGAAGGCACGTGGCTGGCGTCTGCTGGTCCTTTGCTCCTGGGTTCTGGTTTCAAAATGGCCTTCTCCAAAATGTCTCTGGGCTTCTGTCTCTCTTAGCTCCTCTGTCTGAGCTCCTGCACATCTGTGCCTGTTCTCCCAGGGTGTTTCTCTCTAATTGTCTGGGGGTCCTCTCTGAGCTTCTCCAGGGCAAACTCTGGGCTTCATCTCTTAGCCTAGTATCTCCAAATGTCCTCTGCATCTCCAAGCATCTCCAAGAATCTGGGCCTCTGTCAGCTCCTAGCTTCTCCCAGGGTCAAACTCTGGATTACATATCTTGGATTCCTCCAAAATGTTTTCTCAGCTTCTCTGAGCTCCTGCTCTCTTAAAGGACTCCAGTATTCTAATTAAGACCCATCCAGAATAGGTGGGGTCATACCTCCATGGAAATATTCAATCAAAAGGTCTCACCCACAGTTGAGTGGGTCACATCTCCATGGAAACAACCTAATCAAACATCCCACCCTAATGAAAAGACTAATAATTCTGCTCCCACAAGACTGCATTAAAGAACATGGCTTTGTGGAGGACATAATGGATTCAAACCAGCACACCCACTTTCACCTTTCCCACCTGACGGTGGCCTGCTGCTGGGGCGCCTGTAGTGGGGGTAGGGGGTGCATGCAGCAGGGGTGGACATGTGCTTGGTGTGGGGGCACATGTCCTGCTGGTGCCGAGCTGGGCCCATCAGTCACCCAACTGCCACGGCACATGGTGACCCTGTTTCTTTTTCTGTCCTCAGATCACCAGAAGCTGGAGAGAGAGGCTCGGATCTGCCGCCTGCTGAAGCATTCCAACATCGGTGAGTGCTCTGAGCAGGGAGGGGGGAGGTGGGCAGCAGGCGAGGGGGTGGGGCAGCTTCCCCTTCCAAAGCTGGCACCCACCTCCCGGGCCTCCCCCAGACAGCAGGCCTCTCCCTTTCTGAGGACTACACTTAGAGAGATTTGCAAAAGCTTCCTCTCCTCTTTTCATTGAAATTTCCCACCCTAAAGACTCCAGGTTTTCAAGAAAGCCTGAGCAGACTCCTTCCTGCCTGACAGCCTGTTCTAGTGTGCTAATGCTGCTGGAATGCAAAACACCAGAAATAGATTGGCTTTTATAAAAGGGGGTTTATTTGGTTACACAGTTAGAGTCTTAAGGCCATAAAGTGTCCAAGGTAACACACGAACAATCGCGTACCTTCACTGGAGGATGGCCAGTGGCGTCCAGAAAACCTCTGTTAGCTGGGAAGGCACATGGCTGGCATCTGCTCCAAGTTCTGGCTTCAAAATGGCTTTCTCCCAAGATGTTCCTCTCTAGGCCACATCTTCTCATCAAAATGTCACTCTCAGTTGTACTTGGGGCATTTTTCCTCTCTTAGCTTCTCTGGAGCAAGAGTCTGCATTCAACGGCTGTCTTCAAACTCTCTCTCATCTGCAGCTACTCTCTCAGCTTCTCTTCAGTCTTCAAAGTGTTCCTCTCAGCTGCACTGAGTTCCTTCTGTTTGTCAGCTCCATGCCTCCATTATCTCATCAGAGTTATCACTTACAGTTGGGTGGGGCTCATTTCCATGCAAACAACCTAATCCAAACGTTCCAACTTAATCCCACCTGTCTGCCCCACAAGATTGCATCAAAGATAATGGCGTTTTGGGAGACATAATAATTCAAACTGGCACACAGCCCTATGGGCAAGGGTGTGAGGTGGCCTCCATCCGGAATGTGGCTCCTGGGTCGGAGTAGGGTGGGCCCAGCCCTGGGTCCTTTACCAGGAGCAGGAGCCACCGATGCCTTCTGCCTGGCTCCTTGCCCTGCTCTGCCCTGATGGACATGTAGGGTGATGAATGACCACTGGCCCTGGGCCCCAGCTTTCTCATCTGTAGTATGGGTGACAAGGGGACCATGCCACTCTCAGAGGGTGTGGGATGACGTGGGCTCTCTGTAGGTCCTCCCCACAGGTACAACACACAGAAGCCTAAACACGGTGGTTTTAAAAAGCTACCACATGGCCCTAGTACCAAGACTGATGGGAAGACAACTCACCAAGCCATCCACTGCCCCCAGGGCTGCTAGCCAGTTTCCTGAGAGCCTCTCAATATCCACCTCTGCTGGCCAAGTCTCAGAATCTGTGGGGTATTGTGCAGCCATCTCCCTGTGTGGGGGGAGTGCTCAGTGACCCAGGGGTGCTGGGGCCAGGAGCCCAGGGTGATGCCTCCTCCATGTGGCTGCGGCTTGGGCTCCACTCACCGTTGCTTTTTCAACCCTGGACCCTCACCCCAGAGTCAGTTCAAGACTCACCCTCTAACATGCAGATTCCTAGACCTGCCCCAGAAAGCCAAGTGAGAGGTAAGAAGCAGACCTGGGAATCTGGGGTCCACTGAGACCCCAGGCTGCTCCTCACTGACTGTAGAAGATGTCAGCCAGTGGTGGGTCGCAGCCAGCACTGAGTGCTCAGAACAGAGCCTGGCCTCACCCAGCCCATCACCTGTCCACCCATGGGGCACAGGTGCTGTGGGGACTGACTGCCCCCTGCTTCTGGAATATCATCTGGGAGTATGCACCCTCCCCCACCTCTATCCCCACCCTGCAAATACTGCTGAAGTCACCCCTCCTGCTCCTCCAGCAGCACTCCTTCCGGACTCTCTCCTTCCCCATCACCAGCCAAGGGCAGCCCCCCACCTCACCTCCCCTATTGAGTACATTTGCAGGAACCCCCTTATTTAGGGAACAGGACCAGTGCCCCTTGGGGGTGGTGCTCCTCACTCCACTCTGCTCCATGACTTCCCCCTGCCCAGCCTGACCTCTGTGGTTCTGGGCCCTTAGTGGTCCCCAGAAGTGGCTGCTGGGTTCTCACTTGCAGCAGCTTCATTCCGGGCAGGTGGGGGCCCAAGCTCAGTACATTCAGAGAGCAGGGAAGGGCAGAACTGAGCTGCTGGGTTTCATACAGAACGTTCTCTGCAGACTCTCTGTAGGAGGGAAGGCTCTCTGGGGCATGGAGAAGTTGGTGAGGGCATCCGGGAAGAGACGAGAGGGTCTCATTGTGGGCAGTGTCCCCCTGCTCCCTCAGGGCCACCCAATCCCAGCTCAGATGGAGAGGCCTGGAACTCTGGGCCTCCTGGGGAGGAAGAGTTCATGTGAGGGGGAGGGAGACATGGGGCCCTGTGAGTGGTAGGAGGCAGAGCCATGTGGGTGGGAGAGGTGGAGCCATGTGGGTGGGAAGGGGCAGGGCCACTTGGAGCTGTGTGAGAGGGTGGAGCCACTTGGGTGGGAGGAGGCGGGGCAACCTGGAGCCACGTGGGCGGAAGAAGGCAGACACCCAGGGGGAGACAGAGCCAGCTGGTACCAGAGAGGGAGCGTCCCTCCTTGTCGGTAAAGCTAAGCCCGCCTGGACCTAAGCCCGCCCGGACCTGCGATGCCTCACCTGGAGAGGAGAGTGTAACTGCAAAATCCCCTCTCTTCTGAGGGGGTTACTTCTCTCGGGATGTGGAGCCTGGAGGCCTGGAGACTGTACCACTTACAAGCCCCGGGATTGTGTGGCAGCTACTTAACTGTCTCCTCGTTTGTAAAATAGGGACATGGATGCCACCTGCTTCATAGGTTGTTTCTTTGAGTGTATTGGTTATCTTTCCCTGCGGAACAAATTACTTCAAACCTTAGCAACTTAAAACCGCAAGAATCTGGTCTGGGGGTCAGGAATTCAAGATCAGTTTAGCTGGGTGGTCGGGGCTGGCTGCATGATTTGTGGGACCCAGTCCAAATGGAAAATGTGGGTCCCCTCATTCAAAAATCACTAAGAATCTCAGGAGGGCAACAGCAGAGCCGGGCCCTGTTGAGCCCGGGGCCTTAGGCACCTGCCCGGATGGCACATCCACAGAGCTGGCCCTGCCCAGGCACCATCAGGTGGCACAGTTGTCAGCTGGCACTGCTGCCTCGTGAAGCTCACCCGGGACATTAGGATCTGCTTCCAAGGTGGCCTGTCCCGTGGCTGCAGGCACAAGGCTGTGGCTTCTTTCCGTGCCGGCCTTTTCACAGGACATTCGAGTGTCTTTGTGACACCGTTGCTGGCTCCCTCAGTTGGGGATGAGAGGGAGAGCCAGGCATTTTCATGCCCTGGTCTAGAAGTGCCGTGTCGCCCCTGCTGCTTTACCCTATTTTGTTTGAAACCGGCACCTGAGTCCAGCCCCTGCACCGGCTCCACCTCGTCAAGGGAGGAGTAGCAGAGGATTCTGGGTTTATCTTAAAACCCCCACATGAGCAGACGAGGGCAGGGGCTATAGGTGTCTGCTGGGCTGAGCTGCAGCCCATCTCCCATCTCAGAGGCCTGCTCTGGGGCGTTGGGAGTGGGGTGGGGATGGGTGGGGAGCCCAGCTGGGTCTCGCTGCAGAGCTGGAGCAGCCTCCCCTCTGCCTTTGGTCTTTGCACCAATGTCCCATGTCTGCAAAGGAAACCTACCGTTGCCCCGAGGGACCTCCCAGCCACCTGCAGGCCAGCGTGGACCAGACCTTGGTCCTCAGTCTAGGGGCCAGGAGCCAAAGGGCCTGCCTATGGAGTGTTCTAGAAAAAGGTGGAGTGAACAGAAGCCTGCAAGCTGCCCAGAGGGTCTTGCATGGGAGGAAATGCCAGTGCAGTTGGCTCCAAGCCCTTCCCGGCCGGAGCTGAGCTACGTGGCCATGTGGGTTTTGTGAAAGGTGGCTGGTCTTCCCCAGAGCCCCCTGTGCTGGGTTGCTCTTCTGGAGTCCAATGGGGGGTCTGGCTTCTTTAAGTAGATAATGACGATGATAATAATGCAAACATCAGTTAAGCTCTTCTCCCATCACCTCTGGCTGGGTGTTCGCCTTGCGCCTGGTTTATGGTGAGGAACCTGGGGTCTGAAGGTGGGAGCTGTGGCGGCGTGCCCCTGTCTGTGAGCAACAGCCTCTTGCCAGGCACTCTTGCTATGCCCTCACCTTCCAAACACAGCCATTTAATGACCCTCAGTCTGTCACTTAGGAAACGCTTTCGGGAAGTCATGTATTCTCGTGTGTGTTTTTGGATGCCTGGCCCACCCTGTGCTCACGCTGTCCTAGGACCTGGAGGCAGAGCTGTGAGCAGGTTGGTGGGGTCCGTCCCCGTCCCAGTGCCACGTGGGGAGGCAGAAAGGACTGATGGACAGCCTTGGCTTTGAGGCTTGGCAGACCTTCTGTCTGCAAAACCGTCCCCAGTCCACACCAGGGAGGTCCGAGCCCCCTTGCAATCCTGACTCGGGCACATTTCAACAAAGATTTCATAAGCTGAATTTGCTGACCTCTGACCTCTGACCCCCACCCCCCACAAGTCCCCGTCCCATCAGGGGGCCTTGTGCCTTCCCAGTTCGCTTGGCTCACCAGGCCGTACCACAAAAGTAAAGCACACACTCTCCCCTGCTTCCCTGCTTCCTCCTAGAACCCCGTTTCGGGGTTGTCACTGGCCATAAGCTTGGTGTGTTCCCACAGACGAGCTGGTGCAGAGGGGAGCCTGGGGTTCACAAGCAAAGGTGGGCCACTTAGCAGCCTCCAAAACACCCACTGCTGATTTTGCTGTCTGTTAGAGCTTCTTATGATTCACTGCGTTGTATATCGATACAGCTGGGTGGGCTTCATCCCAGGCAGCCGTGAGGCCATGGGTGGGCCCCTGAGGGCCATGCCGCCTCAGGTGTGCAGGAGGGGCTCCAGAGGCTGCTCAGGTAGGCGGGGGTGTGAGGGTGGGAGAACAGGATCCCAGCAGGTGGAAGGACCACCCCCCACTCAGAGGCCCTGGACCTGACACGGAGCAGTTAGCTGCTGCCTGTGGAAAGCAACACCCCAACTCCAGGGGCCCCAGCCATGGGGCCTAAAGGTCGCCCAGGAAGGGTCAAAGGAGGCCATGCCCCGAGCCCCTGTGACCCCTCATGAGCTCGCAACTGTGGCAGGACACCTTGGAGGGGACGTGCCACCCAGGGCTTCCCAGACTTAGCTCCCAGTGCCACCCTCAACACTTTTATCTGGATTTTTATGGGGTTTTTATTTTTTATTTTTTCCCCACATCTGTATACCACCTGCAGCATTATTTATATAATATTTCTATTTAAGTAGATTTTATGTCAATTCACTTTTTTTTTAACTTAGCCCCATCTTGAGCGATACTCTCTGTGAAATCACGGGTTCGATGTGCTAGTTAGGTTCTCTTCTGAACCATGAAAATAAGTACATCACTATTTTTAAAAGGGTAAAAATGTTTTAGAAAGCATCCACGTGCACACACACACAACCACCCGTAAAACTCATCGCCCATCCCCCAGGGACACAGGAAGCCCTGATCTGTGTCCTGGGGAGGAGGAGGTGGACCCGAGCCCCCACCCGCCCACCAGCATCAGGGAGGTGGGTACCTGCGGGCAGGGGCCGCCCCTACCCATAGAGGCCCAGAGCCCCGCTGCTGTGATCTGCAGGCGGGCCTTGGTGTCCTGCGCTCACTAATAGGGCTTTTGTGGATGGCTCGAGCCTCCCTGGGGGAAGCCAGTTTCCCCTGAAAGTGAAACGAAAGGCCCCCAGTGATCCAAATGGGTGGGGATTCTCTCTCCCAGCCTCCTCCCAGCCCTGGGGGATGTGCTGATTGCAGAGTCAGAGAGCTCCACTTGGGCTCTCTTGCAGGGAGCTGTTGGGTTGTGGGTGTGGAATTTGCAGTGTCTGGGAGGGAGGCAGCTGGGGTGGTGGTGGGCCACGCAGTCCCAGGCTCTGGAGCAGAAAGGAGTCAGGAGGAAGGAGCACGAGTGTGACCCCTATGACTTGGCGGGAAGGACATGCTGTGGGTTGGAGCTGGTGTCCCCAGGGGTCCAGTTGGGAATTGTGTAACATCGAGGGGCTGAGTGGGAGGGTGCCCCGGGGTACAGAGCGCGGCTGGGAGGGCCTGCTGGACGTGGCCGAGCAGCTCAGGCCAGCAGCTGGTTGCAGAAGTGGCAGCTCTGCCCGATGGGCATGGCCACTGGGGTCTTTGCGGGGAGCAGGGAGGGGTCTCCTGGATGTCCCTGGTGGGCGTGGTTGGGCAGAAGGCTTGGAACCCTGGGAGACCTCACTTCTGAGGGGCTGGAGAGGAGGAGGCAGGGTGCCCTTGAGCAGAGCAGAAGTGGGGCACAGCAGGGAGGAGGACAACCAGGAGAGAAGGGAAGGAGGCCAGGGGGCGGAGCAAGGCCTGCGGGCGGGCAGCTCCCCTCCCAGAGCTGAGCAGCGCCCTGTGGCCCGGCCTACCCACCAGGGCCTCTTACCTTCCAGGGCTCCCTGGCTCTGAGCCGGCCCTGGAAAAGTAGCCAAGTACCCTGAGGCTGGGCCTCGGTTTCCCTGAGTTCCTCTCTTGGCCCATTACTCATCCGGGCATTGTCAGCCCTTTCCTTACAGGGTCGGGGGGGCTGCCTTGGGAAACTGCCCACCCTCAGAATGATGGTGATGACAAGAAGGCCGCCAGTAGCAGAGCTGCCCCCTCCTGTGCCCTCACCGCATGCCTGGGGCTGGCATCCCAGGCCATGGAATCTTCTCTGCACAGCAGGCCGGACACACCTATCCCCATTGCACAGGCAAGCCAGGTCGGGCTGTGAGGCCTGCCCTCTGGTCCCATGGCCGAGCCTCTCCTGAGATGTCCATGCCAGAAATGGTAATTCGTCAGGGCCGTTTGTGCCTTCATGGGACATCCGGTTTCCAAGTACCTTAAGCAAAGCAAGGCCTGTCCTGGAGGTCAGACAGGCATCAGGCTGGTCCTGGTATGACGTCCCTGAGTGCGTGGAGCCTCCAAAGTATTGCCCCTCCGCCCCCACTCTCTGCAACCTCTTCCAGGGGGTCTGCCTTCCTTGGGTAGGCAGAAGAAGTGAGGGGGCCCCGCACCCAGGGCAGCCAGGTCCCCGACACTGAGCTGACTTGAGTCCAGGGAGCAGCCAGCTTGGAGTTCCTGGGCATGGAGGATGCTATTGGGCCAGGCCCCTGGGAGGACTGGAGCCGAGAGGAGGGGGCATTGCCAGCCAGTTAGAAAGTGGGACACGCGCCGGAGGGCGGCGAGGAAAGGGGTCAACACTGAAAGTCAGCTGCCTCTTTGTGCCTGGAGCGGGAAGGCTCTGCTCTTCACCCTTTCAGCACCAGCCAGTGGATCCCCAGAGGGTGGGAGGAACATGGCCCTGCACAGGGTCCTGGGAGAGGGCCTGGCGGGGGGCTGAGGGCACAGCAGGGCTGGGCTTCTGTGACTGTGCAGGGCAGTGTCTTCCAGGCCCTGGAGCCGGGCTGCCTCCTGGCTCACATCCCTCCAGGCTTTGTCTCAACAGTGTGACCTGCGGCTGGTTACTTGCCCCCGTGGGCATCAGTTGCACTTTGTAACTGATCCCCTAGGATGTCCATGAAGTTTTGGGTGAGTGCACACCATGCGCTTACAATCACATCTGCACACAGAGGGCACCCAATAAATGCCATCATCGTCTCCGTTCTGGCAAAGGGCAGAGCGTGCAAATGAAGCATTCCTGGAAGATATTTGCAATTTGGTGCAAGCTGCCTCTCCACTTTCAAGGAAAAGGGGTTTGGGGAGCTGTTTTCTTTGTGGTTGAAATCACTTTGCTGGCTGTTTGTTCATTCATTCATTCATTCATTCACTCAACAACTGTAACCAGGACCCACTGGCCTTGTTTTCGGCTCTAGGAGCTGCAAGGAACAGATGGGAATCTCGTGGTGGTTATATAAACCACGCTGCCGGGGTAAACCGTGGCTCTGTCCTGCTGGGTCAGTCCCAGGAACTTGAGCCTGGGGTCTGAGCCTTTGGTGGTGACTGCATTGGGCCCCGTTTTCCCAGCCATGTGATGCAGTCGGCTGCAGGTGCTGGTCTAGAAAGTGCCAGAAGGGCCTTGCTGCTCCCCGACTCTGTGCCGAGCTTCTCACACCGTGTCCTGCTGCAGACAGGTGGGGCGGGGGCTGAGAAGGACTGAGCACTAATGGTGGCCTCAGGGAGCCTGTGGTCAACACCCGCAGCCTGTCAGTTTCTGCTCCTCTGCGGCTCCTTCCAGGGGACCTGGCTATATGCGGTCACCCACCTCCCCCTCGCCATCCCTGCTGCTCCCCATGGTGTCTGGGAATTGCCGGGGCCCATGCCACAGGTGAGAGGAGCTGAGAGAAGGAGGGTACAGGTGAAGGAAGATGGGAGCTGGGCAGGGGGCAGTGGGCAGGCAGATGTCCCTCCTCAAGCACAATGGGCATTTGCCCAGTGGGCAGTGTCCTACCCTGCCATGTCGCAGGGTGTCTGTGTCCATAGGGTGTTGACACTGGCCACAGGTGTATAGACAGTCGTGGGAGCGTAGCAGTGGGGTGGCCTAGGTGCCATCCGCCCCTCACGGCCCGTTCTGTCCCCACAGTGCGCCTCCATGACAGCATCTCCGAGGAGAGCTTCCACTACCTCGTCTTCGACCTGTAAGTACTGGGCTGAGGCCAGAGCCGTGGTTTGTGGGGCTCGCCTGCACCCCGCACCCAGCACCTGGCCCCTGGGGGACACTCCCCTGACCCCTGGGTGACCTGAGCTGCCTCTGCTGCTGATTCTCTCACCCCAGCCCCCATCCTTTTGAGTTTAGAGCCCACAGATTCCTGCTCTCAGCTCTCCCTCCACTCAGAGGGCATTGGGGGGTTGGGGGTGGGGAAGAGTCCAGCTGGGTCCCCGGCAGCCCAAATCCCAGAAGGAAGGGTCGGCGGTCAATAGTTTACCTTTCTTCTTCAGGTGCACCCTCATCTGAGGCGGGGCTGCCAAGCTGCATGGCTGGTGTGAGCACAAGTGTGTGTGTGTGAGAGTGTGCATGAGCATGTGAGTGTGGGTATGAATGTGTGGACAGGTGGGAGAGTGTGTTGTGTATGTGGGAGTGAACGAGCGAGTGCAGTTATGTGAGTGAGGGTATGTGTGAGTGTGCGGGGGCACGTGTGTGTGTGAGAGCATGTAGGTATGTATGCACATGTGAGCTTGTATAGGACTGTGTGCATGAGTGTGGTGTGGTCAGAGTGAGAAAGTATGCATGTGTGAGCATGTACAGATGATGTGTGAGCTGTGGGTGTGTTAGTGTGTGGATGTGCATGAGTGTACACGTGTTATTGTATGTGTGTGTGAATGTGAGTGTGCACTTGTGACTGCATGTGAACTGCTGGTTGAATGTGAGCACCCATATGAATCGCATGTTTGTGAGTGCTGTTGTGTGTGCATGAGTGTGTGCATATGTGTACCTGGGTGTGACCATCACGTGCATGCAAATGTGCAGATGTGCATGGGTGTGTGTAAGCATGTTAGTGTGCACTGTGCATGTGTGAGCACATATGCTGTTTACACATGTGCACGCATGCAGGTTGCTGGTTGAGTACATGTGTGAGTGTGCTGGTGTGAGTGAGCTTGTGGGGGTGTGCATTGCGGGTGTGCATGACTATGCATATGTGGACAGGTATGTGAACGTGTGTGTGAATGTACAGGTGTGCATGGGTGTGAGCGTTTTCATGTGCATGTGTGTGATGTGTGTTGTGTGCACAAGTGTGAACACATGGAGTGCTTGTTGGGCATGAACACGTGTGAATGTATGGGTGAGGGTGCAGGTGTGCATGTATGAGTGTGCAGGTGAGTGAGCACATGGTGCCAAAAGAGAAGGCGTGGGGCCATGTGGAGGCTCAGCTGCCTCTTACCTCTGTGAATTCGGCACCGTGATCTCATCGCCCTCCCTCCCTGGCAGCACCCACAGGGAGCAATGCTATATTTAGCTGCTCCAGGAGGCAGTGCCCAGGAATCAGGGTGGGCAGGGCCCCAAGACCTTGGCCTGCACCGTGTGACCTCTGTCTGTACACAGCCAGGGTGCCTGAGACTGTCACTGTGGCTGCCCCACACCCGGCCACCCACTCTCAAGCTAGGCTGTGATGAAATGTGCCAGAAGAGGAGCTCCCTCATCTCCCTCCAATGACAGTGGCCCCCGGCCATGGGGCCTGGGATGCCTGCAGAGGCCTCAGCCCACTTTGGAACCCCTGGTCGAGAGGCTGCCCCTGCCCCTGCAGGGGGGATGGCCTCCCCCCAGCCACCCCAGGGTGTTCCATAAGGCTCCAGACCCACTCGGGGTGACTGGGCAGCCGGTGCCTGAAATGCCTAGGTGTCCCGTGGCCCCTGAGGAGGGAGAGGACCACAGACCCTTCTGGCCATCAGTCCCACCAGCTTCCACCCAACAACTTTTCCCCGGATATGTAAAACCACTGGATACAGGGGAGTGGGTGACACCCCAGCCCTTGGGACAGATACCTGTGTGCCTTTTAGGAACAGAGGTAGGGAGAGAGAGAGTGTATGCATGGGGTGTGTGTGTGTGAAGATCATTGAGGGTGCATATGTGAGTCTGTGGTGAGCAGATGGGTGTGTGCAGGTGTGTGAGTAGTAAATGTGTATAAGTGGACAGGTGGTTGTGGGTGTGAGTGTGCGTGTGTATGAGTGGCTAGACGTGTGTGTGTATGTATGTGTGTGTGCCAGTGGATAGATACGAGTAATGTGTGTGAGTGAATGGGTGTGTGGGTGTGTGTGGATAGATGGGGATACAAGTGGATGGGTGTTTGCAGATATGGGGTATGTGGGTGAGTGAATGGGTGGGTTGTGGGGGCATGTGTGGAAGTGTGTGTGGGTGTGTGAGGATGTGTGTGAGGATATGGGGTGTGTGCAAGAGTGGATGAGTGTGTGGGGGTGTCTCTCCGATGACTAGTTGTTTTGGTTTGCTAATGCTGCCGTGTTGCAAAACACCAGAAATAAATTGGCTTATGTAAAAGGGGTTTATTTGGTTAAACAGTTACAGTCTTAAGGCCATTAAGTGTCCAAGGTAAGGCATCAACAATAGGGTACCTTCACTGAAGGATGACCAACGGCATCTGGAAAACCTCTGTTATCTGGGAAGGCACATGGCTGGCATCTCCTGATCCTGGGTTGAGTTCTAGCTCCTCTCTCAGTTCCTGTGCATTCATCAAAATGTTTTTCTTGGAGCATTTGTCCTCTCTTAGCTTCTCTGGAGCAAAAGTCTGCTTTCAACAGCTGTCTTCAAACTGTCTCTCTAATTTGCAGCTCTGAGTTCCTTCTGTTTGTCAGCTGTTTTATATGGCTCCAGTGATTTAAGACCCACCCTGAATGGGTGGGGTAACACCTCCATGGAAATTATCCAAAGGTCTCACCCACAGTTGATTGAGTCACGTCTCCATGGAAACACACAATCAATAGGTTCCAACCTGATCAACACTAATACATCTGCCCTCACAAGACTGCATTAAAGAACATGGCTTTTTCTGGGGGACATACTATATCCAAACTGGCACACTGGCCAAGCACAAGGCAGATGGGCATGTAGGGAGAGGCTTGGAGGGTGGAAAGGGAGCAGGAAACTGTGGTGTGTGCAGAAGGGGCAGGAGGAGGAAAGTGGCCCCCAGGGCATGGTGGTCCTGGGTCCTGTTGAAACCCTGCTTGGGTGGACCCAGGACCCTGCTTGCTCCATCAGCCTCCAGGACAGCAAGGGGCCAGGCTGTGTTGCTGGGGTGCACCGGGCAGTCTCCCACCTCCCGCTCTGAGAAGCCTTCCTGAGAATGTTCCAGGGGCCTGGGGCTGGCACTGGGAAAAGCCCAGAGGAAGGGGCTGCAGGCCCAGAGCCCTACCCCAGGACAGTGGGCTCCCATGTGACCCTGGCTGCAGCCTAGAATCAGCCACGCTGTCCCACAGAGGCCCCAGGAGCCTGGGCTAAGGGCAGGTGCAAACAAATGCTGGGCCTCCTGACCAGGCCCTTCCTGGGCCAGCACGAGGCCCACGGGGAAAAGTGGGGACCCCCAGATTCCCCACAGCTGCCAATGGGGATGGAGAACTGGGAGCCTATCGGCACAGTCTGGAGCTTTCTGAGAACATAGCAGCCCCCGGGGGCCTGTCCGTGCACCTGGTAAGACAGACACTCCTGGCAAGGGGGCTGGGGTTCCAGGGGACAGAGGCCTGATCCCTGGGGTGGGGCAGCTCACGGGGCAGATAGTGATCCAGAGGTTGGAAGGGCCTGGCCCCTCTCCTGAGCTGGACTGGAATAATTGAATCTTCCTGCTGCACACACATAGAGGCACACACATACACATATGTGTGCACACATGCATGCATACATGCACAAAGGTACACATGCATACACACAGATACATACACACGTGCAAACATACAGGTACATGCATGTACACATGGGTACACAAGTGCACAGTACACAGGCATATGCACACACATTGCCACACCCATACACATGCAGGCACACACACACCCTCACGCAGGGAGCCTGAGCTTAGGAGCCACATCGATTCCCCGGGAAGGACCCACCTAGAGAACATGGTGGGGTGTGAGGGGTGTGAATTGGACAAGGGTATGAGAGCCAGCGAGAAGCAAATGGGAGAGAAAGAGGAGGGGGTAGGCAGAGCTTTTTGAAGGACACAGAACAGCAGAGCTCAGTGGCCAAGACACTGAATCAGTAGCAGAGCCCCTGGCCTCCCCACCCCCAGAATCCAGGATGGAGAAAAGGGGAGAGGGAAGGGCATCCTCCAGTTTGATTACCCACCATGTGCAAGGGACGCTGGGGGTCCTCCTGGAAAGGACCTTTATTGCACAGAAGATGGGTGAGCCTCCCAGCACCCACAGCTGACAGAAGGCAGCGTCCAGCCCTGCTCAGGGCCCTTGACCCCGAAGCTGGGTCAGCTTTCCCCAGAGGTGAAATTGGGGCCGTAACTGCCCCTCACTCTGGAAATTGTTGGAG
>PVKY010006081.1:0-16439 GCA_004027775.1 Bradypus variegatus
AGTCTCCACCAGGTTCTGACGGCCCCTGGACTGCCAGTCCCCATCCAGGATTTGGGACAATCACCTGGAGGGGACAGCTTGCCAGGGCCAGGAGTGACCGTTGCTGTGACCGTCGGCCTGGGGCTGGCCTCATCCACGAGGACATCACATCATCCTCCAGAGCCGTGCTGTCTAACGCAGTCACTACAGCCACCCTGGGCCTTTTAAATTTTCAATTTTAATGAATTAAAATGAAATAAAATTAGAAATTCAGTTCCTCGGCCACACTAGGTGCATTTCAACTGCTCAGTGGCCACCAGTGGTGGGGTCCTGCCACTGGACAGCTCAGTCCGGAGAGTTCTATTGGACCAAGCTGGCCTGGTGCCACAGACTCCACAAGTGGCCCTGTCGGGGCCCTCATGTGCTGCACATCTGCTCCTTGGGTCCCCCTGGGACTGCATTGGGGTCCTCCTTCGGCTCCGCCCCTGCCCCACACTCAGGCCACAAGACGTGGGGTGGGGTCCAGGGCTGGACTGTGCTGGAAAGTGCTCACTGTCCATGCACCGGCTGGAGGGATGGTGCAGGGTGGGCACATGACCTGAGCCAGACGGGCAGGAAACTGCTCTGGGACTTTCGCTGAAACTTGCAGGAAAGAGGGGCTCCCTTTCCCCGGGGCTGCCTAGCTGCCCAGAGAGAAGCCTGCACCCACTGGAGCCATCATGGAGGAGACCAACTATGGAGGAGGGACCAACATGGGGGAGAGCAGAGCTGAGCAACAGAGAGATTCTGGAACATTCCATTTCAGCCCCATCCACCCCTGGACTGTCCAGTTCCGTGGCCACCAACCCCCTTCCTCTTGGAGCACTCGAGGCGGGTTTCTGCCACTGGCTTATGGAGGAAATCTGTCAGTTGTGACGAGAGTGGGCAACACTGTTGACCCCGAGCTGCCGTGAGTGCTGCTCTGCCCCTGGGGATGGGCTGCCCTGAGCCATGCAGGCCTTCCGGGACCCTCAGCCCCACCATGAACGACGGCAGCCAGAACAGGTGAGCTGCGCCAAAGGGGGTTTCGTGGCACCGAGGGGAGATGGGAGAGGGAAAGGCAGGTGGGCAAACACGGAGTCTGCTGGAGATCCCGACCGCACCTGTTGCCAACGTCACCAGACGAGCTGCCCAAACCTTGGAAGGTTCTGACCCAGCTGAGTCAATATTTAATACAGCTTTCCACACATTTTCTATTAGAACCTACATCTGAAACTCTTCATTAGCCCATCATTCTTTAATGACCAATTTCGCGTGGTTGTCTTCCCTTATCCCACAAAGGCTCTGTGCAAAACCCTTCCATTATTGTAATTCACCATTGTAAGAGAAGAAATCGTGGAAACTGTTTCCAAGGCTTGGGGAGCCCCTGCCTCAGGAACGGCATGCCGTCCGCTATCTGGACACTACGCCACGTCCATGATGGGGTGAGCAAAGGATGGCCCAGCTGGTTCAATGGCAGCATTGGGTGGCTCCATCACAGCCTGTGTACAAGGACGCCGCAGACAGACCCCAGCCCGTGAGGGTCTCTGAAAGCCGGTCAACATTTACCGTGAACGCAGCCCTTGAAAAGCAGCAGGGGTGAGTGGGAAGAGGGGGGGCCTGGGGAGCTGACACCTGCCTTCCAGCCCCTCCCAGGCCTGGGCTGGCTTTCCAGGAGCCCAGGGATCTGTGGCTTAAAGGCTTACCAGGATTTTGGAGGAGGACACACAGCAATTTGTGGCTTTTGTTATGATTAAAGCCAGTTGCACATTTGGGAAGACTTTCTCTATATCAATTTGTTAAAAAATAAGACATGAGAGTTTCGACTTGGAAAGGAAAGGCAAGGAAAGCCCAGGTGCCTTGAAATGGCATCCTAGGTCTTGGGGAGGGAGGCCCCAACTTCTCTGCTAATAGGAAAGCACCCCCCACGCCCCACAAGGCCACTTCGTGCCCCTCCCAGAGGAGGTCCATGGCTGGCCTCATCAGTTTCCCTGGCTGCTGGAAGTTAACGTGCCCAGTGCCGCCCGCCCCTGCTACTGCAGAGCCTGCCAGGATGAGCGGCCCAGGGTGTGACAGAAATAACGTCACATCCCATTCTCTCTGGTGACACTGGGCTTGCCTGAGTCTCACAATTCTGAAAGACAACCAATTGAAAACGCAAGACAACTTGTTGAGAGAGCTGGAGAGGAGCTGTGACAACCACCGATGGCGGCGGCTGAGTGATGGTAAGTGTCTGTCTTTGCCAACCAGAGCTTGGACGCCGGGCGGCCCCTCCATGGGCATCGCTGGAGCATGTGGCTTCCATTTCTGTGCTCTGCTTTTCAGAGCAGAAATAGCCTCCAGGTGGAATAATTTTTTTAGTATAAGTCTATTCCAAAGGTCACTTGGGACATACTTATGCTTAAAAGTATTTGTTGTTTATGCAAACCTCAAATGTAACTAGGCGTCCTGTGTTTTAGTGGCTGCACATGGCAGCAGGCGTCTGTGTCGGTCTGTCCAGTTGCAGCCTGAGGGACTGAACCAGGAGACTCCCTTTGGGTTTGCCATCCAGAATTTGCTGTGTATGTACAAGGCAGCTCATTCCTCAAATAGTGACACATAGAACTACCATATGTCTTGGCAATCCTGCATCTAGGGACTTGGAGAGATATTTGTGCATCAATGTTCATTGCAGCATTATTCACAAGAGTCATAAGGTGGAAACAATGCACAGATCCATCAGGATATGAATAGATAAACAAAAGGAGGTATATGCATATAATGGAATATTATATGCTAGTACTTGGGTGAACTTTGAGGACATGATGTTGAGTGAAATAAGTTAGACACAAAGGGACAGATGTTGTATGATCCCGTTTACATGAAATTGCTAGAATATGTAAATTCATAGAGACAGAAAGTAGAGTACGTGTTACTGGGGCTGGGAAAGGGGTAAACGAGGAGTTAAAGGATGATGTGTATACAGTTTCTATTTGGGGTGATGAGAAACTTCTGGTAAGGGTGTTAAGGATAGTACAACATTGTAAGTGAGATTAATCTCACTGAACTGTATGCTTGGGAGTCGTTGAGATGGGAAAGTTTAGGTTGTATATTGTTCCTACAATATAAAAATGAGAAAAAGATTAAAGAGACAAAAACAGATTAAAGAGACAAGGCAAACATGAATCTAGACTGGCTCTAATAATGGAGGAGAAAATGCCCAAAAGGACATTACTGGGACAGATGACAAAATTGGAGTAGAGATAGTAAACTTTATAACAATGTTAAAGTTCTAGAACTTGATAAATGTACTTAAGATGCTTACGTAAGTGAATGTCCTTGTTCTTAGGAAATGTACATGGAAGTGTTGCATGTTCAAGGGGCATAACATATACACCCAATTCTCCAAGGTTTAGAAAATAATTGATAGATAGATAGATAGATAGATAGATAGATAGATAGATAGATAGAGATAAAATTACATGGCCAATGTGGAGCAATGTTAAAATTGGTGGGCCTAGCTATCTGGATGGGGTGTCTGTTGGATTTCTCCATATGGGTCTTGTATTATTTTTTCAAATTGTCTTTGTAAGTTTGAAATTATGTCAAAATAAACAGTTAAAAAAATTCCTATCAAGTCTGGTCCTGTCCTAGCCCAGCCCTATTGACCTGGGTTTGGCACTGAGTGGGCCAAGCTGGGGGAGAAGCAGGACGTCAGGGCAGGGATAGGAGCTGGTGTGGTCCCTGCCGCCTCCTGGCTAGACTTCATCACGCTGGACGCTGCCACCATCAAAGGCCGCCTGAGCAGGGCGGGGTGAGCTGAGGGGAACTCCAAGGGGCCTGACCTTGGCTTGGTGCCTGGACTCAGGCAGTGCTGACTAAGTAAGACTCCCCTATTTGAGCCATGAGGCTCTGCCTCAAGCCAGGGCACGGCCTTGGGGTCAGGACTGAGTGACTTCTCTCTGCCTGCCTTCCCTCCTGGTCTCTCAGTCTAGGGAGGATCCCGAAGGAGTTGCAGCCTCTCGTTGCCCCAAAACATGGAGCAACAATGCCAGGGAGAGGATGCAGTGATCAGAGGGAACAAAGAAGAGAGAAGGACGGGAGGTAATGGAAGGGATGAGGGGACTAAAGTGGTCAGGGAGGAGTGCAGGGGGACAGGAGAGAACAAGATAGGGCCAAGGACCAGGAGGGGCAAGGAAAAGATGGGAGTGAGAGGTAAAGGGGATAAAGGGACAGACGGGATCCAAGCAAAAAAGAGGGAAGTAGGGCAGAGGGGACAGTGAAGACAGAGAGGAGCAAAGACCAAGTGCTGACAGACATCCTGGCCCCGAAGGTGCAGCTGTCAAAGGGCGCTGCCTCCTGTTCCGGAGCTAATGTGAATGCACACGTATGGGTGTGCGTGCATGTGTGCGTGTACTTCCACCATCTGTCATGCCGTGGGTTGTGTCGAGGTGTGTCAATGTTTCTGTATGTGACTATATTAGTGGTTGTGGTTGGGGACACCAGGCATGTCCCTGACACTTTTTCCTTTGTCTGTTTGTGGTTCTGTGGCAAATGCTCTGTGGTTTGTGTGATTCTGTCTGTGGGGGGCACATAGCTTTGGTCTCAGTGGGGTCTGTCTCCCACTGTGGTTGGGGGGCCCTAATGGTGGCCCTTAGCTTCCTCCTGGACAGACAGCCCCTGGTGCGCCGAGACTGGTCTGGGTGATGCACCCACCGCAGACTTTCTCCTCCTGCCACTAGTTTTGGCCTGGCTGACCCTGCTGCCATCTCCCTGCACCCCATCCCCCACCTTCCCCCTTCACACAAGCTCCACTTGCATGAAATAGATGTTGGATGGGGACTGGAGCCCTGGGAGGGTCCCTGAAGCTGTGCCTCAGTCTGCTGGGGGGTAAGTGGGAGCAGGAATTCCTCCCCACTGCTTTGCTCATCACCCGAGGATGATGCCACGTGGAGGCTCTGCAGTATTCCTATCTGCTGCTGTCCTTCCAGGTGTTTCCCTTTCACAAAAGGAGCAAAGGGACCCTTGTCTCTACTCTGTCCTCCTTATAACACTGAAGACCTCTACTCTCCTCTCAGCCAAAGAACAAGGTGGCGTGGGGAGGCCTGACTCAACTCAGGCCACGGGAAAGGGCTCTGGAGCTACCTCCATAGAGGTGGCTGCTTCTGCCATGGCCACGTGTTGTCCCCTCTCTCTCTCTCCTCTGTGTCACTCAGTGTCCGTCTCACCTTCCATCTTTCTGCCGCCCCTGTCTGTTCCCTTTTGTTATCCTGTCCACCATTGTCTTCCCCCTCTCTTTCTCTGTGTCCTTCTGATCCCCCAGCCCGCCCCCTCCAGGGCGCCTCTCACCTCTCCCCTTCCCCTGCCCCACCCCCAGGCCGCTCAGGCCCTCCTGCTGTCTAGAACCCTCTGCCGGGCCAAGATCTCTCCTACTACAGGGCCTGTAGCTTCTCTGGGGTGGATCCGCCCACAGATTTCGGTCTAGGGCCAGGCCTGGAGGGAGGGTCCGCGTGCTGCCCCCCACACACACACTCAGAGACAGAGACAGCGAGCGGCCAGTGCATTTCAAGGCTTTATTGTTCTTGCTGCCAGGGCAGGGCGGGCGTGAGCGCCCGGGGCGGGGGGCGGCCCCCGGCAGCCCCCGGCGGCTCAGTAGACGCGGGGTTTGGCGAGCTCGGCGGGCTCGGGCGCCCCCGCCAGCTGCACCAGCCGCAGAAGCAAGGCCTCGCTCGGCCCGTCCAGCTGCGTCGCGTTGCTCAGGTCGCTGGCGCGGACGCGACGCCGAAAGCCCGCGCCCTCCCGGCACTCGGACGCGGTCCCGCAGCTCTCTGCGGAGAGGCGGGTGTGAGCGCGCGGCAGGCGCTCCCGGGGTGAGGGCGCAACGTCCCGGCCTCGCCCGCCCCCGCCCCCCAAGCCGCCCTTCCCGCCTGGGACCCCGCTCCACCCGGCCCCTAGCCCGCCCGCGCCCCGCACCGTCGTCGCAGCAGATGCCGGCCGCGGCGCAGCGGCCCCCGCTCCCGCACGGCCTCTGGCCCGACTGGCAGGGCGACGGCAGGTAGGTCTCCTCCTGGCAGCGCAGCGCCTCGGCCGTGCCCACGAAGCAGCCCAGCTCGTCGGCGCAGCAGATGCTGGGCCCGAAGCAGCGCCCTTTGCCCCCGGGGCCGCAGGGGAGGCACTGCGGGGACCCGGAGGGGGAGCCGGGGTGAGGGGCGAGGCCCGGGAGGCTGGAGCAGGGTACATCTGAGGGGCCCTCAGGACCAGGCTGGGGGAGCAGGGAGGGTACTGGGGTTGGGGGAGCCCCAGCCCACTCTGCGCTGGGGGACAGAGACTATGGATTGGAGGTTCTAGATCACTCCTATGCTGTCTCGGCCCCCAAAGGGTGAGAGCGTGATTGGAAATCTACTAAATTCCTTTATTTCCAGGTGATCTAGGACCAGATCTCAGGAACAGCTAGCTCTGGGTCCTCACCCTCTGGGGAAGGAGCTACATCGGGGAGAGACTTTCCTCCCCAGCTCTGGGCCCTCAGTGGTATGGACTCTCTCTGCTGCCTACTAACCCTGCAACCCAGACCTTCCTCTTCTGACAAGCCTCCAACTCCCCTTACTGCAACTTGGTCCTTAGCACACCACCACCCCATGCCTGCCCCCACCAGAACACATTCAAAACCTTCTCCCTATTCCCTGTTTCCCCACTTGACCTGCTTGTCCCCTCATGACAGGCCACCAGACTGAGAGCAACCCTGCTTCCCCAGGCTGGTGGGCCCCAACCAGGGATCTGACCCCTACTCACCCACCTATGGACTAACCTGGTGGGTGGCAGGGACCTGAGCCCCAGAGGAGGGCACCAGGAACTGAGATGGCCCAGGACCTTCAAAGAAGCCAAGCAGGGGAGAGGCTGGGCCTGGGCCTGCCTGGCTACTGGCTCTAATTTGTTCAACAACCCCAAATTGAACCACCTGATGGCCCGTGGAGAATGGACCATGGTGAACAGGTTTCCTTCAGCTCTGCTGAAAATGGGCTAAAGGCAAACGGCTGGACATGCAGCATGAAAGAATTAGACTAGGTATCCAGCAGAACTGCCTGGCAGGATGCTTGGGTGGTAGCCCCAACACAGGACAGCGCAGATCTAAGGCAACATCCTGTGTGTGGGGCTAGGGTACCTGTGGCTTGGAGAGGCTGGAGCTGGGTGGAGAAGACATCAAATGCTGGGCAGGACAGAGCATCCAGTACCCTATCTGGTCCTTAGCAAACACCTCATGTGCACAGAGCAGGCCTCACTACTTCTCCCTGAGCTAATCCCAAGCCTGGTTCCTGAGGAAACATCTCTCACTTTCCTGCATCTCCTCTCTGGAGGGGGACAGTGCCCAGGATCCCCAAGCCCCTCCTAGGCCACCTGGTAGCCTGGTCCCCTGTTGGCCCCTCTGCCAGCCATACCAAGTCTCACTTCTGCTGGGCACGTCCCTTCAGCCTGCCTTCTCCCACACCTTCCCTCTCTGCTGGCCTCTGTCCTGGGGTGCCAGCCCTGGGGCATTGCCACTCCTGACAGCCCCAATGGGCCTTGGTTGTACCTGTCTCAGCTCCAGGTCAGACACGGCCCTCTTGCCGCCCCTTGGGCAGTTCTGGAAGTAGCATGCGGAGGTGAGGGCCAGCAGGCCGAGGAAGCACATGGGCAGCATGGTGTTGGGCATCCTGGCGCAGGTGGCACAGCGAGCAGTGCTCTCTGTGGGCTCTGCTGCGCTGGCTTTGCTGACTGCCTATTTATGTCTGCAGGTGTCCTCTTGGAGGTGACGTGGCTGCCACCCCCTCCCCAGCGGCTCCCCAGGAGCCCACAGCCACCAGGTCCCAAGCTGTCAGCAGTGATTCAGGTATCTGGGGACGCATGTGGGCCTCTCTGTGGCGGGGGAGGAGGAGGAGTGGCAGGTCTCTGGCTGCCTTCAGCAGTATACACTGAAGCTGCTGCAGTGTGACTTTGGCTCTCCAGACGCAGGGCAAGCGAGAGGCTTGGTCGCCTGGAGACAGTCTCGGAGCTGCTGGTCCCCTGGAAGAGGCTGGGGGTCCCCAGGCCTAGTATCCCCAACACAGCCCCCAACAGTGGGTGAGAGGTACCTGGCCAGAAGTGGTGGGGAGGGAGACAGTCAGGTGCGGGTCACCCCTGTGAAAGGAAAGCGACCAAGAACGGCACACACCCAGGATGGCAAGGACACAATTTTCCCCAGCCACACCAAGAAAGGGGATTTCTGCTTGCAGGCTGCAGGACCAGGCAGACATAGTCACAAAATCAAGGGACAGACACGGAATCAGAGGGTGCTGTGCCCAGTGGGTGGATGTGGCCGGCTTCTGGGAGAAACTCAGGACTCTTCCAACCCTATCCCCAGCACCCCCACCCCCACCCCATGCACCCAGCAAGCAGAGACCAGGAACATGAGTCTTGGACAGGGGTTTGGGGACAGTGTCTTACTCTGCCCCCCATCACCCCTCACAGGCAGGAACATGGCAGGTACAATTGCTATGAAGAAGAGAAATCCAAGCCCAAGAAAGTTTTCTGCCTGCCCAATGGACCCCAGTTAGAAGGGACTAGGTCACGTGTGGGTCTGGGCTGGGAGTGGGGCCCGGGGGCTCTGGGCTAGGGCTGGGGTGGGGAGAACCACAGATGCATGATCCCACCTTGAGGCAGCCTTTGGTCCATGACAAGGGAGACCCAGAGGGGTCCCGGCTGGCAGGTGTGAAGGGCGGCAGCCTCCCTCCCCCAGGCCACCAGCCTACTTCTCCGCTTCTGGGACTCTGGCTGATCACCCCAGGCCTCTCAGTCTGTGCACAGCCCCAGCTCTCCCCCCACCCCCAGGCAGACCCCACCCTCCTCCTGGAGCTGTGTTGGGACTGTACAGGAAGCTCTGGGCTCATGGCTGCCCCCTCCCCACCAAGTGCGGTGAGGGACATGGCATCACAGGCGGGGGCCCTTCAACCATCTCCAAATCCCCCCACTTAGGGCCTGCCTCCAGGCTTCTCAGGAACATCCCCTCAGGGCTCAGAGGACACTTTGTGAGGCAGTGCTGGCCAGTTGTGACAACAGGGACACCAGAGCCTGGATGTGAGCCTGGCTTCTGCTGCTGGAAACGTCCTGACCTGGGCACATCCCTTACCCTCTCTGTACTGTCCTCCCAAGGTTGTACTGAGGACTGAAACCACAGTTTCAGTGGGTTGACATCTCCTTCTGACCAGCAGCTCCCCACTGCCCTCTGGACAATGCCCAAGCTTTTTAGCAGGGCAAGGGGCCTAAGGTCTGCCCTGCTGAGCCACCTGTGTCCTCTCCCACTGAAAGCTTTTAGAAAAGTGCCTGCCCCGTCATGAAGTTAGTATTTCATTAGTAATTTACTGTTATTATGAACACAGGAAGCGCGGTCTCTGGAGACAGTGGAAACGCAGACCCAAGTGAACATTTTCTTTCAGTCATGGCCTGGAAACAAAGCTTGACCCCAAAGCTGTTGCTCTGCTGAGATTGTCTGGGCTGTGAGTGGACAAAGAGAAGAAGCCAGAGGCCTGGATAAGGCCGGCTGTGTGACTTTGGCCCAGTACCTCTCCCTCTCTGGACAGCCGGTCTGAGTTATCATCTGAAAACTATGGGGCTAGATAAAATGAAGGCAAGGCTGGGGGGCAGGCCAGGACACGCATATCCTGACAAGCCGTACATACCCGGATCATTGTCCTAAGACCTGCCTCCCACACCAAGCTCCCTTGAAGACCCCTAACCTCACTCTGCTAAGACACCAGATGCTTCCCCCAAAACCCACCTTCTCAGAACCTGCACTGGCTGGAGAGTCTCATGGCTCTGCTGTCTTGCTGCCTGCTAAGAACATGGGGCCTCGAGGCACCCCACACCCTGTCTGCACACCTTTTCCAAAACTACTCTTCCTGTCTCTCCATCCTTACATCTTCCCCTTCCCACTCTCAGCTAAGGGTCCTGACTCTTGCATCATTAAAAAGCAGACCATGCAGCTCTTTCTCTCACACTCATGCACCCTCCCCACTAACCATCTTGTTCATATGATGATGTCATAAATGTTAGATGAGTTCAACAAATTAGACGGCAAATCTGCCTTTCCAAGCTGAGCCATGTAGTATATGATGGGGAATTTTCCATTTCTGCACAACTTTACTGCTCCCTGCATTAGTTCTCCTCTTGGTTTTTCATTTGTGGCCCATTTGCCATTTTGACCCAGAAGTCAACATGTGCCCTTCAGCCCTCTTCCCTCCTGCTTCCATCCAGCCCAGCCCACTGACGCTCCTGTTACCTGGACCATAAACTAACTGCCAGATTTGGTGGCCATGTCCATGTCCTCATTTACATAGTCCCCTGGCAGCATTTGATATGGGTGAGCCCACATCCTTTTTTCAAACACACACTTCTCTTGGCTCCATTGACAGCACACTCTCCTGGTTTTCCTTTTCTCACTCTGGGCAATTGTCTCCGTCTACTGTTTTTTGGTGGGGAGCTGCTCTTTGTCCTTGACTCTGAGTGTCGGAGTCTCCCAGGGCTCATTCCAGCCTCCTTCCCTTCTGCAGTATATCTCAGATCTCTCTTGCTTCTTTCTACTCCAGCCTCAGGACCTTAGGGCTTTCTGTTTCTGCATTCTAGAGCTCCCCCCCACCCCACCCCCACCTCTAACCTGGGAGTATGTTGCTGTGCTTAACAGCACTTAAACTGAAATTCATTTATTTTCTATTTATCTTTTGTTTGTTCATTTGTTTTTGGCTGTAGCCCCACTAGAATGAAATTCCCAGGGCAGGCAGGGCTCCATCTTTCATGGTCAGTGCTGTAGCTCCTCCTGGTTCAGTGCTTGCTGCACAGTTCATCCTCAATAAATTAAGGAAAGCAGGATGGGAGGGAGGGGCAAAAGGCCTGGGTTCCAGCCTCAGCTCTCCAGGGATTTGTTTTGTCGTCCTGGGCAAGTCACACTTATTTCCAACGTTACTTGCTGGATGCCCTAACCCCAATCCCCATCTCACTGAGGTTTTGAGGGAATCAGATGATGATACTGTAAAGGGTTCGGATGTTCTGCAGTCCTTACACAACAGAGCTGCATGCCTCCAGATTAAATCCCAAATCCCATAATGTTCTTGGAAGTGTTTGCTTACCCTTAGACAATCTTTCCTGTAAAGAGGTAACAGTTAACTAATCTTAGAGCATCTGCCCTCTCCACCCTACCCCCACTCCTGTTTTTATACCCCCTTCTCCGGACCAGCCCAATGTCTGCACCACAGGAAATCTCTGCTACTCAATAGCCTCATTTAAATGTCCTCTTTTCAAAGGACTCTGTGGCTAGCAGCAAGTAAAGCTTTCTCTTTGTGCACCTGTTTTCCAGTTATCTCAGTTGAGGGCCCTCAATACCGTATACTCACAAATGTTCTGTAAACTGTTAAGAGGTGAACAAAAGCAAGCAAAAGGTGCAGGAGTCGATCCAAGAGCCATTGACTGAATTGAATCTAAGAGGGTGCGCTGAGCATGAACAACCAACAGATGAGAGAAGGGGGACCTGAGCAGACAGCAGATGGGTAAGACTGCAAGGGGTCCACTCCAGGGGTAAGTAAAGAAAAGAAAAGCCCCCATGTTTTTTTATACCCACACCCAATGCCAAAGCACATCTTAAATGGATTGAAGAGCTAACTAGAATAACATAAAGAGGGGTGAGCTACATTTAAATATTCATCATCTCTCTAGAGGGAGTTACATGAAGCTTAAAAGAAATCATAAATAAGACCTCATAAAAATTCTTACTGGCAGAAGTAACCTAAATACAAACCAAATACAGTAGGTAAAATATTATTGACAAAGTTCTTTTTACATATTAAAAGCCTATACCGTGGCCGATGGGTGGGCTGACGTCTGGGGACCCCTAAACCCAGCTCCAGTCCCCACGTGCGACCCGGGTTGCCCCACCCGCTGGGGACAATGGCTCCGGCCTTGGAGATTGGGGGTGGGAAACTGGAAAACAAGTTTGAGGGGTTGGGGGAGTGAGGAGACAGGTGTGCCCTTGGCTGGGCTGGGAAGAATCAGATCTACCTCTTCCCTGCTCCACGAAACAGCCAGACAAAGGGACAAGAAATACCCGTGGGTCGTGGGGAGCAGACGTGAAATATCAGAAAGAAGACCGGAAAATTCGTGGTCCTTCGGGACCCCGCGGGCCTGAAGCCGGCGGCCTGGGCCAACACAAACTAGGCCGCGCTGGGCCGCGCCTCCCCGACTGCCCGCTAATGAGGCCGGAAGCCGGCGGCCCAGGCGCGCTGTGCGCAGACTGCTAACCGCGGGATGAGCGCGGCCCCCCGGGCCCCGCGGGTCAGCGACTCCGGGAGCGCGGCGCCCGGAATCACTTAGCGCCATCAGCGGGGGCGGCGGCCCGCTCAGCTCCCCCGGGCCCCCGGCGCGTGGCAGGAGTGGAGAGGGACCGCGGCGGAGCGAGGCTGCGGCTGGAGGCGGCGGCGCCCGGCCCTGGGTCCCCACTCCCTCGCCGGCCGGACCTCCGCGGGCGGAGAAAAGCAGCCCCGGGCCGAGGCCCCCGGCCCAGCCCGTGCACGCTCGCTCCTGCCGGAGACACAGGCCCGGAGCGTTGGCGCCGCGGGGCGCGCGTGGAGGTCAAGGGGGCGGGACTCTGGGAGGGCTGTGCGCACGTGTCAACGTCCTCGGCCGTGGGTTGGGGGTTCCGCGTCCGTAGAAAGGTCCCCACTTTGCCCCGTGTACTCGGAGCAGGATTCAGAAAGTGCGGGGCCGGCGTCTGAGGCTGAGGGTCCTGGATGAATGTGGGAAGCGGAGGCCACCGTGCAGGGACAGGATTTGCCTGCGCGGGGGAGCTGCCTGGGGCCTCTAGAATGTGAGTTGAGGAGGCAGCTTTGAGCCACACCGAAGTGATTTAGGGTCGGAGCTTCGGGTCATGTTGTGTTAACTTGGCCTCCTTGGCTGGAAACTGCGATCAGCCATGGCCGTCAACCATGCTTAGATGATGGAGACACCTCCACCACCACCCCCAAAATTTTTTTTCTGGACTCGCATACTCAGAGGAGCTTCCCTGGTTGACAGTGCTCCCCGCATGTTGTCACACATGGATGCTAGAAAAGTAGCTGTGTGCTTAATCCATGGGGTGAGGACAATGGAAGCTCCACTTTGGTACTTTTCCTGGATTCTACCCCTTATGCTTCTCCCCTTGGCTGATTTTATCCTTTCCTTTATTAATGACTTTGTGTATAATATCTTTCCTTGAGTTCTTTGAGTCCTTCTGGAGAGTTATTGAACCTAAGTGTGGTCTTGGGGAATGCCTATTGCATTGGTGCCAGTAGTGAGGGTGGTCTCAGGAACTGTGGTCCCGCAAGTGTGTCCTGCTCCAAACCTGTTCCTGTGGTAGGGGGCACTCCTAGGCCGACCTGCTGCCTTTCCCTGGGACCCACAAACATCATGTGCTCAGGACCAGGTGTGTCAGCCTGCGGCATAAAACAATCCCCAGTAGATACGGCCCGCAGGGACCTTCCTTCCTTATTGTCCGGAGCATATGCAGATATTCACTGGAGACAGTCTGACCCTGGTGGGCAGGTTTTAAGGCACCCAGTTCAAGCCCCATCGCCCCTGTGGTAATCTGTCCCTGGCAGGGAGGGAGCAGGTCCCTCCACCGTGCAGCACCTGAACAAAAGAGAAGGTTGAGACCTGCTGGCTATGGGAAGCCCTCTCAAGAAGCTGAATTTGCTGTCTCTTCTCCATGTGAGTAAAGCATCTTCCCATCAGACCCTGTGTGAGTCGTGTTTTGCTGGCGACCCCAACACTTGTATTGGTGTGGGTTGATAGCTCTTTAGGTGTCTTTCTTTCTGACCTGCAGCTCCCCACAGCCCTCTGGGCAATGCTCAAGCTTTTTAGCAGGACAAGGGGCCTCCAGTTCTGAGCCTCACCCATGTCCCCTCCCACTGAAAACCACACTGTGGTCCCCAGCCCCCTGGGTTCACGCTTGCAGGCAGCTCTCCTTCACATCCTCCCAGCCTGTCCACAGGCCCCTTTCTTTGTGCCTTTTATTTGATTTTTCAAAGAACCACCTTTTGGTTTTGTTGAATCTCTATAGTTTCTTTAATTTATACTTTTATCTTTGTTATTTCATTGTATCCGTTTCCTTTGTATTGACTTCGTGATTCCTTTTCTGGCTTCTTGAGTTGAATGCTTGGCCCATTAATTTTCAATCTTTGTTCTTTGTTTATATCTGTATTTTAAGGCTTTAACATTTCTTTGGTTTCATATTTTGACTTGTAGTTCTCTCTTTGTCATTTGATTCTAAGCATTTCATAGTTCTCATAGTGATTCATCCTTTTCTCATTTATTTAGTAGAGTAGTGGGTTTCGGGTTGGCTTTGTTTTTGCTTTTGTTGTGTTAATTTTCCATAAGACTGGGATTTATTTTAGTATGGATTTTTACTATTGTTATAGTCAGAGAATGTGGCCTGTGTTTTATTGGTTCTTTGGAATTTGTTGTTGACTTGCTTTTGTGGCCCAGAATGTGGTCATTTTGGGTAATGATGCATGAATCCTTGAATAATACTTGTATTATTTAAGAACCAGGTGATCAAGACTGTGAATAGAAAGTTTCCACTCTCCCCTGCCCTCTTGAGTGGATATTTACATAGCTGCCAGTCTCTAGGAGAGCTCTGGTAGTGTTTCTCACTATGCAGGCAGATTTGACCACAACTCCTACTTCAAACATATGCCCTTAGGTGTAAAGGGGCTTCTTGATGGGTTCTTTCTTTCCTCATTAAATAAAATCCCTCTTTTGTCACTATTAGTCTTTTTTCCTTGAATTCTATTTGTGTAATATCAATACTGCTCTACTAGCTTTCTTTTTCTTCATTCCTTGAACTCATTTCCATACATTCAGCCTCTGTATTCTGTGTATCACCACAGTATCCTTTCACTTCTTTATCCTTCTGTCCTAGTTGTACATTTTTTTCCTATCCTTTAGACTTGGTGAGCTGGCTTCCACTGGCTGAGTGCAAGTTTTTGAGAAGGGGCAGCTGCCAACCATCGGCAACCAATACTCGCCGCATCTGGGGGAGAGCTGTACCGACAGGGAATGAGAATCTGGGCTCAGTGTCCACAGTGTCTGCTTCAGGACAACTTCAAGTGTCTTCAGCTTTATTGCTCCACTCAGACTCACATTCCAGAGAGGGAGTAGCTATTTGGCTTAGTTGGGTCATTTGCCCAGCCCTTAGGTGTAAGAATAAGTTTCCTTCAGATGCCCTCTAATGAAGAAAGGCCTTGAAAGAAAATCAGAGTGATGTTAGGAAGGAAAAATAGATACTTAGAGCCAAAATATGATATTTTTCCAGAATCAGACTCAGTGTCCCATCTTTCTGCCCTCTATCCCCACCCTACCTTAGCAAAACTGACTTCCTTCTCTTTCAGGTTGCTGGTGCCCTAAAATGCATTATTCGCATGTTTCCGTCTCTCTCTCTCCTCTACTAGACAGTGTTCCTTTCACCAGTATGTCCCCAGGAGCCAGCACTGGAAATGACCAACTGATCTAGAGTGCTGGCAAACTCCAGCAAGCCTCCTGCTCCTCTGATCGGTGCCTACTGCCCACACTAAGGCAGTGGTGATGAAAAGTCTCTCCCGTCCCCTCATTGCCAAGGAAGACTCTAGCTTTGTCTCCTGGTTCCACAGCATGCCCGCAGAACCTAAGGGTCAGGAGTTCAGATAGGGCACAGCAAGGACAGCTTTTCTCTGGGCCCTCAGCTGGGAGTTAGGCTCATCTGGAGGCTTCTTTATTCACATGTGTGGTGCCCGAGCTGGGATGACTCAGAGGCCGGGCTCAGCGGGGTCTGTCGACCCAGCACCCACCTACACGTGGCCTCCCTATGCAGCGGGGGCATCTTCACAGCTCACGGCCTTGGGACGGTTGGCCATCTTGGAAGGTGGCTTAGGGCTTCCAGAGCAAGAGTTTCAGCGAACAAAAATGATGTGGCATTTCATGACCCAGCCTCAGAAATCAAGCAGGGTCACTTCTGCCATATTCTGTTGGTGGCAACAATCACAAGCTGGTTGAGAGGAGGAACGGGGCTCACCTTCTGAGGAGGAGTGCCAAATAATTGCAACCATGTTTTAAGCCATCACAGTGGTGCAGAGTCAGGAGGAGAGGACTAAGGTTTGGAATGGATTTTTCCAAGGAAATAGAGGCATATGGGAGGTGGAGATGGAAGGATGAACGAGGAATTTCACAAAGTACTGCCTGAGAAAATCACAGTGTGCAATGACATTTTGGTTGCTGAAGCAGTGTTCCTTTTGCTTCCTATGACTCCAAGACTGAACTGCCTGGGTCGCAATTTTGCAAGTATTACACAAGCTAAGCCCTAGCAGATCCAGCCAGGCTGTACCCAAGCCTGCCCCTGTTGGCTTAGGTAGAGGAAACTTTCAGGGTTTAGTTAGGCTGCTTCCTGTCATTTCTGT